>BSBK01004409.1:705000-710000 GCA_027943335.1 Chamaecyparis obtusa | reverse complement strand
ACATGGCAACCAATCTTACATCCTATTATAATATGTCATTAAATCTCATAGCTTACTTGTCCCATTTTGAATGAGTTAGGGTTTCAACTTGTTTCTTGATGTTCTTTTCTACTATAGGAATAGCTCTAGTATTGTCTAGCCCAATAATACCATGAATCAACTGACTATAGATCTTCATAGGTTGCTCACCTATCCAAACAAACTAGTAATGGACTCTGCTAAGTATTATCTTGAACCATTCTATTTCTCTGAATTCATTCATGAGGGTTAACTTCATGATGGATAGGTCATCTAGGTGTTTAAATTTATCCTTCATTTTTCCATCTGATTGACTCATCTCATCAATCTCCTTGAATAGCTTTGCATCTCCTATTGTCTCATACTTGCAATGGATTTATTCCCTAATATCTTCTACATGCAGGACACCTTGTGGTGTTTGAGAAAAAGCTTCTTCAGGGTTGTCCTCACAAGACTTAAAGGGGTATATTTTAAACTTATATCTTGACCTATCCACAACATCATATATCACAGGTTCATCCATAGCTTCCTAGTTGAGTAAATGATCTAAATACCTTGAATACACTAAATTCAAAACTTCTGCTTCAATAGATCACACAATGTAGCTGGAGGTGGTTTGATATGCTTCTTAGCTCTTCTCTCCTTGGTAATTGCTTATCAAATGGTGAAGAAGTGAGATTCCTTGAGGTCTTTTACTCATCACCAAGTGAATAAATTCACTTGACTCAGTTAGCTCAACTTTGCATACTGTCCAGTCAATCACAAATTGCACGCTCATAGGATATGAATCTTCAAATGTTGCAATCACAAATATAGACTCCAAGGTGTCTATATACACCATAACTAAGCTTGCATGAGCTTGCTCCTTAGAATCATGGATTGGATATAATCTATTGTCTTCATCCAATGTTCCCCCTAAGGCCATGCTCAGCCTTCTAGGTCGATGTAGTAATGTTAACATCAAGAGAAGGCATAGTAGCATCTACCATCTCTCCCTGAACCAATCCCTTGTTGAAGTATTTGACCTTCCATGTCTTACCATTGTCTTCATCTACTAGATTCCTGAAATGATTCTTGAATTCATCCATGTACTCACCAAGACTTTTACCACTATCACCAATATTCTTATTTATAACCATAGGAGGAGGTCCTCTTCTTTTGTCCATTCCATTATACCTGAAAAACTTAGCTATATGTTCTAAGTTGTTGCATTTGTAACATGTGATTTTGGTTGTTGATTCTTCTCTGATGTAATCTTTCCTTTTTATTGACTGATCAAGTTTCCTGCAATCTACTTTCTTGTGTCCATATTCATAACAATTATAATAATAACTAGTAAAGGGTCTAAAAGGGCCTTTACCTCTACAATCTCTTTTCATGTGTTCAAGTTTGTTGCATCCATAACATCTACCTCTAAAAGGTCTGATTTTATCTCTAGGTTCTTCAAAAGTAGGTCTTCCTTCAATCTTTGCTTCATGTGATTCTTCATGAGTTTTAGAACATTCTCCTTCATTGTATCCAATTCTAGTCATATCTTCTTTAGGTTTATGTCTCTCTCTTTGTTCATCAATCTTATCACTTCTCATATGTAATTTCTCAATGTGTAACTTGCCTTGAGTTAGTTCACCTTTAATGATTTGATTATATTTCTCTAATTCCAGGCATTTATCCTTACAATGATCAAGTTCAATTTGCATTTGTCCTATCTGCATGTTTTCTTCTTTTAGAGTCTCTTCAACTTTGATCTTGCATCCTTTTCGTGTTGGATTTCCTTAATCATGAAAACATTAATTTGTTATTTTCTTGATCAAGCTTCTTTAACTAGTTTGATGTGTCATTTTTCTGAATCCTCCTTGATCTTTTCCATAAGGTCTTGTCTTTGATTTTTTGAAAGTTCAAGTTGTTCCTTTAGCTTCTTGATAAAACCTTCTGATCTTCTTAATTTGAATTCCAATTCACCATTCTCAACCTTTTCTTTGTCCAGGTCATCAAGTGCTTCAAAGTTCTCTTGCAAATTTTTTGAATCCATTTTGATCTCTCTTAAGCTGTTAAAATTTCTCTCTAAGGGCCAAATGTTCTGATACCAATTGTTAGGATTGAGTAATACTAAGAGGGGAGGTGAATCCGTATTATAACACTTTATATTAAACTTAAACCAATTCCAAATAAACTATATGATTGAAGAAATGAAAAGAACATAAGAAAATAACACACAATTCATAGCACCATTATTTGTTTTCGAGGAAACCCTAGCCAAGGGAAAACCTCGATGGGGATGGTACCCACAACTATGCACTAAAGTATAATATCCCTGCTAGGAGATCTAGCCCTGTTAGGACTTGAGTATTGCATAGTATATTTCATTGTTAGAGGAATATCAACCCTATTAAAGGTATATAAAATCCTGTTAAAGGTATAGCGAGCTTACAACTCTTACAATCAATACTTCAGTTACAAAGTGTTCTTCAAGAATGAACAATACAAGAATCTTCTATGCTTTGATAGTTCCAATTGTAGTTCTCAATATTATCTTCCAATCTATGATCTCACATCTTCCATCACTATTACTATCTCACATATATTCTCCTCATCGCTTTTCAAAAAGCTCTTCATATAAATATGAATTCTAACATTCAGTCAGCTCCCAAATACAATACAAAACAAAATAATTAATAATGCAAATAGTAAATACTAAGTTGAAGATCTTTTATTACCAAAGTGTCAGCAATCCACAATATTTATCTAACTTAGCACATTACCATTCCATCTTACATTCCCTTAATCATCGTGACTATTCATATGCCTTGTTTCACTGTTCCTCTATCTTTGCATGTCTTCATATCGCTATAACTTACTAATATCAATGCCAAAACATAAGAGACCTTAACTAAAGGTCATAAACATCCCAAAATTTTGTCTTCTAAGATCGCAAGTCATCATCTATCACTTGTGTTTTCATCAATGTCCAAAATAGTGCTGTTGTACTCTGTAAATCTGTCTCCATACTTAGTCATTTTTAGGATTGTGTATCCAAAACTATATTTGACTTCAAGCGATCACCATATTAGATGTGTTTCCATAAATGAAAACCCTCAAGTGCTTTATACTACTCTCCAAACATCACTTTCCAATAGAGTATACATTCAGAATATTATTATGCTTATATTTGATCTTATGAGTGTTTTCATTAAAAGTTGTATGTATAATGTGGAATTAGATAAATCAAATAAATGCATAATGAAGAAAAAATGAAAAGTATGGACCTAAAAATAATAATAATAAATAAATAAAACTAATTAATTACTCCTAACGTTACTCCTCTCTCTCTCTCTCTCTCTCTCTCTCTCTTGTTTGTCTTGTTAGTGTAGAGGGTGGGAGTCAAACTTAGGACCTTTAGTTTATAAGGGGTCCCATGTTTCCATTGGGGTAGTGACTTCCTTGAGAATCATACTCAGAAATAAGGTATTAATATTAGAAGTAGTGGTTATGTTTCTTTTTAATATTTATAAAACTATAGTAGGAGGTTTTAATTATTTTGTATTTTGGTATATGAGTAACTTAGTTTGGGGAGGGTAGGTAGAAAGTAGTTACTTGTGAGATAAAAATAATTTTATGATTAGTATTAGTATTTTACTTATTTTATAAGTTAGGTATGGACATTTCTTTACAGGAAGAAACACCCTCAACCTCTTGAACTACTTGGATGTTTATTTATTATGAAATCTTTCCTAAGTATGGGTAACAGGAGATTTTGGGAGCCGAAAAAGGATGTCTGAGGAGACCGCACACGGGTTGGGGAAAGCTAGGCTTGGGGAAAAGTTTAGAATTAGGAACCTGTGGCACAGGATTCTAGGTAGGCTCTTAAATATGGAAAGATCGCCATGTGTCTCTCTCTCTTTTCTCTCTATTTTCTCATGATACCTTCCTTGTGTGTCTTCCAAAAAGTTGAATAATCAAAATAAAATCACTATAGTATGTTAATTAATCTAAGACCTGGTTTTGTATTTTTAGGATAAAATCTATACATGATAAATTAATAATTATTTTAGTATGTTTGTTCGAGGTTAAGAAATTAATATATATTAAAGAATTTATTTTTGTTTTATTTTCATTGGGTTGGGTAAACATTAAATTGGGAAACCTTAGTAGCCATGAATAAACTTTCATTTTTATAGAAAACTTTAAATTTATTTTTAAAATAATAGCTTTACCCTATTAGTGTAACTTACTATTAATTTTTAAGGAAAAGTAATAGTAATTACCCTATAGAAAAATTAGAGTGGTAATTCTATTTCTGAATAAAAATTTTACCCTTTACTGAAAAACAAAACTATATTGGACAAAGATTTTATATATATATATATAAGAGTTACCTTTTTAGTAATAATAATATATTATATATATATATATATATATATAATATAATATAATACATAATAAAAATTAGTTATTAAATTTCCTTTTTTAAATTTTGTTTTAAACTATTCTTTTGTTTATTTGGTTGTCCTTCTAGGTTCCATGGCGGGGCATGACATTTGGTATCAGAGCCCTAGGTTGCTACATTAGGAGCTCTAGAACCTATTGTGCTTATACTATAGCTTAACATCATTAGAATAACTTATTTGACATAGACTTGTCAACTCCCCAGGATGCCTCCAGTTACCCATAGAGGAGCTAGGTGTGGAACCCAAAACACTTAGTAAGGAAGTTCCCAAGGGGACTATGAGGATGCTCAGAACCATAGGAGCCAAGATAATTATGATAATGAAAGCCAGGGGTCAGAGGATAACCAATTAAGGCAAATTATGCAACAAATCCTTCAAAGATTAGACCATATAGGGGATAGGATGAACCAAGAAGACAACCATCACCATCATGAACACCACGATAGGCATAGAAGCCCTAAAAGAAGGAACTTTGAGGAAGAAGAAGAAAACCCCAACATAGCCCTTATGAGGGATTTTCTTAGAGAAAAGATACCT
>BSBK01004409.1:642500-700000 GCA_027943335.1 Chamaecyparis obtusa | reverse complement strand
GGCCTGTCCAGGGAGAAAAGCACTTCCTCCTCAGAGAATGACCTCAAACCAGTATCCCCCCCTGGCTGGTATATAAATAAAGTGAAGGAAAAAAGTACTCACTTATATCTCCTAATCCATGGGCATTTTGTGCCAAATGCAAATGTCTGGGGATAGGTAAATATTCCTCCCCTAGCGTTGTTCGCTAGGCTCTTAAGTGAGTCACAGGCAGTCAGCATAACTAGGTATGGAGACTCCACGAAACTATTAAAAACCTGATAAAATAGAGGCTACCCTATCTACATCTGAAAGTATCAAAATCCTTGTGCAAGGACCGATCCAAGGGGTTTACCAGATCACCTTAAGATTACTCACCATTTGTATTCCTTTTGGGGGGTACCAAGCTATGGGCAAGTGATTTTGATACTCACCTTCCTTAGGTAGATCTGCTTGAAGTGCTTGACAGTCAAATACTTCATGAAAATACTTGTTGGAACATACACTTTTCAAAGCTTTATCAGAGTCAATTATCTTGTTTGTATCTCACAAGGTTGCTTTGTCCCTTGTGGAGATTGCTTTTCTGAAAATCTTTGTTGAAATCTATCCTTTGCCATTGGAAAAACATCAAACTGATCTACAACCTGGTTCAAGATACTCAGAAAAGCCATGCCAGTCCAAATCCGTAAAAAATCTAGAAAATGTCCAAAACTTTTAGAATCTCAAATCATGGTCTTCTAGTCATATTCAATCCAGTACTGTCATCCTTTCCTCCTATCCTAGGTTAGTAGAGTCATCTTGGTCATCCCCCATCCCCTTGTCTATCTTCCTCTAGAGTCAGTTTTCTTCCAAACTTGAGCCAAATCCAATCCTAAGTCTGATTCTATCAGTCATCCCAATCTGAGTCTTAGTCTTCCAATCCATCTTCATCCTTCATTCTCATCCAACTCATCCACAAGTCAGCATGTCTCAAAACTATTATGATGAGTTTGGTTATTATGTCTCTCCCCTCAATCCATCATATCTTGATGATGATGAAAGCCTTGTAGACCATGATGCATATCTTGAAAATCTTAGCAAGTTTGCTCCAAACATTCCCCAGCATCTAATCATTCCTCCAAAATATCCTATCATGCCTTCATGCTTATCCACTAGCACTCCCTTTCATGTCCTCGGCAAGGCAAATCCATTATCTTATCCATCCACAACTTATCCCTATCTTAAACCTACAAATCCTCCATACGCATCATTCATACCACCATCTCCTGCTATGGTCATATCCCAATCACCACCATCCCCTTGAAACACTTCACGCTACTTCCCTTATCTAAAACCTCCATCCACTTATCCTCCAAAACCCTTTCAAAACCAAACACCAAGTCTTCCAATCCTTTTCCCCAATCCACCATCCTATCTCAAACCACCATCCTCCATTCAAACCCATGTTTTTGCAAATCCCCTCCCACAAAAAGAATGCACCCTTCAGTCTGCTTCATATCCCGTACCTCAATCCATCATTCCTACCTCATCCAATAGTCCATCAAGTTCACAAGCTTCCTCTAAACCTACCTATGTGAACTATCCAACCCACCATCCTCTAGCTCCTTGTTTGCACCATCATCCCCTCAAGTAGGTTCCCCTTCATCCACCCCATATTCATATGAGAACTATCCTAGCTCTCCATCTCCTCCACATTCCAATCCTTCTTCACCATGAAAGTCTCCAAAGAGTTTCACAAGGAAGCTAGCAACAAATCCCACTCCTAAAGTTGAAGAGCCAAGCCATCTCAAACCTTTATGTGAAGCCATTATTGATGAGGCCCATCCATTGCTCCCATCTATTATCTATCTTCCATACATCCCACTCATTAATCTTCTTCTGTCTCCTAGCATCATTGGGTCCCTTCCATCTGAAGTCTCCATCCAATCCCCACCAACATCACCTCCTCCTAGCATCATCCAAAGCATATCTGATGAGCCTCATGAATTCACCCTTCTTCCTCCCATCCTAGATATAGAATCTCCTATCCTTCCATCCACCCCCTCTGAAGAGTCCATCCATACATCCCCCGTCACTCTACCCACACATCCTATCATGTCAAGATCATTCCCAAAAGCATGTTGAAATACTCATAGAAGAAAATCAAGATCCAATCCCTTCACTTCCCCCATCACATGTTCTATTGCTTCCATCACCCCCAATCCAAAATCCTATAATCCAAAGTCTTCCAATCCAAGAGCCTACAATCCCTATTCCTCCATCTCAAGATCTATTACTATCTCCCAATCCTAGTCAAAATCCCACCATCATATCCTCTCCTCTTGAGGATCTTCCAATCCCAACTATCCCACTACCATCACTCTATCCTCTTGGTCCACTTATGTTTGTTAGAGGCAGCCCACTTGAAGCGGAAGCAATAAGTTCTATATCTTCCATCAGAGAACCAGAAACTAGATGTTTATCATATTCCCCAAGACAGAAATATCCTTGTTTGGATAAAATGCTCAAGAAATTGAATTATCAAGGCAAAGGCCTAGGCATCCATGAACAAGGAAATTTGGAGCCTATCCAAGACAAGAAACATCCAAAGTTATGTGGCATTGGTCACACATCAGAAGAAGGCACTTCCTCCAGAAATGTTGGTACAACTACAACTAAATTCAAGCATTCTTCCAAACCCACCATCACATCTTCCAAATCATACAACACCATTCCTCCTCCTCCATCGTTACAACCAAAGATAACCTATCACATTCCTCCAAATCCTCCAAATCCATTTTGGGTCCCTATGTCCCGAAATCTTCCAGCACATATCCTCTACATACCAAATCCATTTTGGGACCTTACATCCCAAAATATCATCCCCCATCTTATCCTACTCAGTCTTTCATCCAAAATCCAAACACCCCTAGTCAGGATCAACAAAGGCACAAGCCCACATATCCTATCTACCAATCTCCTTTCATCTCCACATCCACATTTTTGCCATCCTGCACGTCTCCTCATATTCACTCCAATGCTCCTTGCAATTTGGATGTCATCAAATATGCATAAAGGGAAATATCCACAAAAAGCCAAAGATTGTCATGTCCAGTCTAAACGACATGCTCAACCCAAGAAAAATCCAATCAAGCAATCCAAAGCATCCCAATGGCTACAAAGGCCTAGCAAAGCACAAGCAAAATCCACTACATGGCCACAAAGGCCCAGCAAAGAAAAAGCAAAATCTGATGCATACCAACGGCCACAAAGGCCCACCAAAGCTAAAGCAAAAATGATGTGGATCCCAAAGGAAAAAGATGTAATGCATCTAAAAGAAACATCCACAATGGCATCCAAAGTTGCTAATCCCCCAGCTACTTAGTCTTCTCCTCCATCTCCTAAATCTATTTTGGGTCCCAAAGATCCAAAATCTCCTAGCGTAAATCCTCGATCACATCCACCTCTATCCTCCACGTCCTATCTGCTTCATTCATCTTCCTCGCAACATGTGCCAATGTTGATCTTGACAACATCCCCCTATCATGATCACTTTCCATCTTTCCATCCAAACACTTTCTACCACCATATATCCCATCTACCCCATCCAATCTGTGCTTTTGTATAAATCCATCCATCCTAGCAAAGCTGTACCAACATCCAAGCAAATCAGAAGATCAGTGAAGAAAGTCAGTGACAAATCAGAGAAATCGAAAAGTCAGCAACACATCAGAAATATCCGAAAGTCAGCATCAAATCAGAAGGTAGTACCAAATCAGAGAATCAACAACAAGTCAGAAATCAATCAGAATATTAGTGAAAGATCAGCACAATGTTAGCATAAAAATCATAAAATCCATAAAAAATTGAAAAAAAAAAAATCAAGAGAAAAGTATCAAAAAAGAAAAGAGAAAAACATTCATCCTCTGGTGAAAACTTGGCAATTCAAGCACCTTGGACAAGTACCATGATGAAAACCTGGCAAACAGGCGTCATGCATAGGCCTCCCCCCAATCCCTTTCTGCAGTTGGGGGCCATTCCCTTCTTCCATCTTATCCAACATCTACTCCATCCCATTTGTCTCTCACCTCCTTCATCCTCCTTTGGATCTTGATGACAAAACAAAGACTACCAGGTATACATGCTTTTGGGCACCTTCTTAGCATCCATCACACCTTTCAACTATATATCCTCTATCCAATCCATTCATCCTATCTTCCATCTACCTTTCTCATCCTCTTATCGGCATATCTTTTGTCGAATCATACCTCATTCTACTACCTCTGAATGAATGAACTATCCTAAGTAGGGGGCATCTTATTCCTTGGTGACATATTCCTTGGAGACTATCTTTCATCCAAAATCTTCCATCTCCCAAATCCTTAAGTAAATCCACCATCCAATCCTTGAGCATTCCTCTATCCAGATCCCTCAGCGGTTCCTCCAGCATTCCATCTTCCAATCCTTAAGCAAATCCACCATCCAATCTCCCCAAGCATTCCTCTATCCAGATCCCTCAGCAGTTCCTCTAGCATTCCATCTTCCAATCCTCAAGAAAATCCACCATCCAATCTCCCCAAATCTTCCTTTATCCAATCCTCAAGCATTCTTCCATCCAAATCCAAATCTTCCTCCATCCAAATCTCCTAGTAGTTCCATCATCCTAATCCTAAGCATTTCCTCCATCTTTCCATCACCTGGTCTCTTCCCTTGTCATTAGTATCTAGCTATAGGCTAACCTCATGCAATCCAATGCCATTCATCCATCTCCAAACATTGCAAGCCATCTTCCAATCCTATCCACCTCCTCTAGCTATCCAACATCCAAGATCAAGCCAACCAATCCAAATCACATCCTAGTCTTGTAGCAAGCCTTGATCTCAATCCAATCATCATCATTGGGATATGTCCTTCCCAAATCTGTGTCATTTCAGGACACATCATCCATCACCAGTCCATCTTGGCCTTCTAGCCCAACTGGGCCATTGTCTTGCATATCTTTGGAGTTTCAACTTCATCCCCAGGTTCTTTGTACATCCTAATCTTGAGCTTCTGTACATATCTATTGTAAATATCCTTGCATCTTGTTGTATATATCCTTTTCAGTCCCACATTAGCAGTATTTGATCACAAATCTTGTCCTACCTAGCCTCGCACTTCAACAACATCAATTGTCGACTATCCTTGATCATCATGACTATCTTTGAACTGCATCATTTGCCAATCAACAACACAACATTCTCCCCATTAGCATCGGGTCCGCATAGATGTATGCTTCTATTTTGTCTGACCTAAGCCTAATCATGGGTCCCCTTAGTTGTATCCTTCCTATCAGACCTAATCTTCCACCAAGCACACCAGGTCCGTGTCGATGTATCCTTCCACACATTCAGACCAATCTTCCCGCCATCAATCAAATCAAATCTCTCTCCTTGGCAAAGGTTGTCTTTTGGAGTTATCATTTTGACCTTGGATTTTGTCCTTTGGGTCTTGTTAATCTTTTACGGCTTCTCGTTGTTCTCTACTCAAAGTCACCATGATCCTTTATATCATGGTGTGCAGCAAATGAGGACACTCTAGGGAAAGGTCTTTTGATCTTTTACTTCTGCCTGTGAGTCAGTCGTGTGTTTGTGGTTTCTTCAGCATCGTTTCCACCCTGATTCCTCTTGGGTTCATGTGTGATGTTGGGGCAACCCTACATGTCTTTTTAGCATCAGTCCTACGCAACGCTGGTGACAAGGCCTCATGATCCTAGTATCCTTGGCAGGTCTCTAGCATTGCTATATTAAACTTGGTTGTGCTCTCCACATTTGCACTTGGAGCTTCCCCCAATCCCCTGCATCTTGTATCATATAGATTAATCTTGCATCTTGCATCTCTCATATAGCTACATCCTGCATTTTACATTCCATCTCATCTTGCATTCACCCATATTTTCTCTTGGAAGTTTGGTTATTTATCTCCCCTTCTTCCTAGGTCCTTCTTTCTCTGTTTCCTTTCAAGAAAATTCCACAAGGTTTACTCCTTGTGTTATTTTCTTGAGGGGGCACAACCCCTTATTCCTCTAAATTCTAGCCTTGGGCATCTTATTTTCTTGTCTTTGACGCCATGCCACTTGTGGCATCACATCAAAGAGGGGCAAAATGTAGACACCTAAATTTTTTTTAGAAAATAAAGTATTTTTATTTTCTGAAAAATCCCTGATGACATCATCATTTGTTAATTAATTAATTTATTTTTATGTCATTAAATCCTTTTATCTTAATTAAAAATATTTAATTAAGAAAGCCCTCCCAAAAATGTTTAAATCTTATTTAAACATTATCTCCTTATTTATTAATTATTTAATTAATAAATTTGACCAAAAATCCCAAAATAAATAATTTATTTATTTTTTGCCCAAAACTTGGCCAATTTTCTTAAGACCACTAACCTCTTCCAGAATCTTCTAATCCTTCTTTAATTTCAATTAAAGGCTAATCCCTTCATTTCCTAACCCTAATCCCAACTCAAAATATTTAATTAAGATTAAATATTTAATCCTCATATTTGTTAAATTTATTTTTAATAAATATTCTCAAAACCTACACCATGGAAATAAATAAATCTTTATCTATTTCCTAAAATCCATGTTTATCCTAAGGAAATTCTAGACTCTTCTAGAAACTCCTAATCCTAATCCTAATCCCCCCCTAATCCTGTCACATTCCCTAACCAAGGTTAGCCAACTCCTAAGCTTAACCCAAAGTCAACAAACTTCTAGAAACTTCTCTTACATGCATTAAGTGCATTTAAGGCCTCCTTATCCCTCTTACATGCATTTATCATGCATTTAAAAAGCCCCTCACCCCTTTCTTACACCCTTTGACCTTAGGCACATTTCCCAAATTGTGCACATCCCTCCCATCTTTCAACCCAATGCCCTTATGACACTTGTCACAAGGAGGTGGCCCTGAACTAGCACAATCCATGTGCTCCCCTTTGAATGAATCTTGGTCTCTCTTAAGGATTTTGATCCTGGCCACTCATTCCTCCTTCCCAAATCCTATAAATGCTCCTCATTTCCAAGAGCAAAAAGACCCATTTCACCTTTCATTTCAAGTATTGTTATCATGCCCATTTAGCTCTAGACTTAGCATAATCATCTTAATCTAGCTTACTTTCAAGCATTTTAGCTTATCTTAATATAGCAATAATGGATTAACATAGTTTATTTCATTGTTTTGCATAAGCATAGCATCATATCACATCTTTATTTGGCTTAAAATCAATCTTAGCATAAACATCATGTAGCTTAATCTTCATTTCAGCATCATTTGGATCCTTGAGGCCGTAGGGGCAAATCAGGTGTTCTATACCTGTTTTGTGCCATTTTTGAGGTTTTCATGGATCTCAATCCATCCTAAAATGCATAAGGAACATGCTCCATGCGAATAGAGAGCACACCCACATCCCCTTAAGCAAGAGAAAATCAAATAGTACTTGGGTGCACCTGTTTTAGCTCAATCTGAGGTGGCTTAGTTTAGAGTTTTACTTATTTTTGATTAATTTCATGCTAGACTAAAATATAATCTTTATTTGGCTTGAGTCTTTCAAAACAGGTATCCTCAAAAGCCTTGTCCACAATATATATATATATATATATATATATATATATATATATATATATATATATGTATATATATATATATGTATATATATATATATATATATATATATATATATATATATACATATATATATATATATATATATACATATATATATATATATATATATATACACACACACATATATATATATATATATATATATATATATATATATATATATATAATAAAAATTAGTTATTAAATTTTCTTTTTAAAATTTTTTTTTACACTATTCTTTTATTTATTTATTTGTCCTTTTGGGTTCCCAGGTGGGGCATGACACATTCCTTATTGTTATGCTATCATTTTTCTTACTTACATTCTTAAGAGCATTTGGAGTACTTACTTATATCTTGCATTATAGCTTACTTGCATCATAGAGTAGTCGTTCATTATTGTATTTAGCTTAAATCACATAGCTTAATTAGGAGGTATTGTAATATTGTTAGATAAGCTTTGCCTCCTTGTTCTTGCATTTGCATCATAGCTTAGTTCTTGCATTTCATCTTAGATTATCTTTCATTCACATCATCATTTGAATCTTCCATTCTATGGTGCACCTTGCAAGGGTCTCTCTTTAAGGTTCATTTGAGAGCCACCATTCATTTTATCTTAGATGCTTGCACGTCATAGATAGGAAGTTATAAGATGCTTCTTGAGATCTTCTTATTCATGGATTCTCTCAAGTGTAATTGTTTATAGAAGTGTTTCACATTTTCATCACACATTTTTTTGGCGCCCACCGTGGGGCTATATTTTTGCATTTAGCTCCATTTCTTGCATTTTCATCATTTTGTTGTCAAAAGTTCATGTCTCTATTTTGCAGGCTAGGAAAATCATATGGCATTCCAGAGTATATCGGGATGACATTTCATCATACTACCAGGTGAGATTTTCCAGTTTCTGGAATATCATTTCTATTCTCTGGTGTATATCATCTACCTTTTGGCAGAATATCATCTTGATTCAGTGTACTCTATCATCTTTTCTTGGAATATTGTCTAGTTTTTGTAGGTATATCGTATGATTTTCTGACAAACTGAGAAAGTGTCACCGAAATTTGATTTCTTGCACAATCTGAGTTATTTAGCCTAGTTTTCTTGCACTTTCTTGCATTACAAGTTTTTTAGTTTTTTGACAACACCTAACAAGTGGTTTTACAGGGTTATTGGTTTCATTTGCATACTTTTGTTCCCTAACTTGTGGTTTTGTAGGATTCACTTGCCAAAGGAATTTAATTGTTAAGACTACTAATATTGTGGTTTTGTAGGTTTCCTTGGAGATACAAATAAATATTGTGCTTTCATAGACTTGATTTTCTAGGCACCTAGCTTAATTAGTTGTCTTTTGGTAAATGAACATGTACTTGATGCATTTGGGAGACACTATGGAGTAAGATAGTATGCTCTTTTCCCTTGTGGAAAATCAGAAATCTAGACCTCCATTAGTTATCTGTTTACTTTCTTGCATTTACCTTTAGAGGGCCTTCCAAGAGAGTAATCTTTTGAGAATGACCCAAGTGGGAAATGAGTGAACCTAGCCGAATCCATGCCACTATAATAAAAATATTCATTCAATCTAAAGAGAGAGAAGACTTGGCTATTTTATACTTCTAATGCTTCTTCATGTGTAGGGCCTAGGTGCCTCAATCTTGATAAGAAAGACTACACTTGACTAAGTGCTTGTAGGACCTTCATGGTCTCAATCTTGTTTACAAGACTACAAGGGGAGTGCATTCAACTTTTATAGGGCCAAGAGGTCTCAATATTTCTTGCAAGACTATACATTTTGGATTCTTGTAGGGATATAGGCCTCAATTTCGCTTGTGAAACTATAAGGGGTAGTGTAATGCCCACCCTAGAACTTTCATGTTTTGGACTGACATGATCATTACCTTATTATTTTGGACTATATGTTTTGTTAGTTTAATTTCATGATGGTACATTTTGAGAATATATTTGGTCAATAGAATTAATTTATGGAGATAATAAAGGAATTTTCATGAGATGATGTATGTGTAGGAATATACTATTTGTGAAATGATTCATACTTGATTTATATTATTATGTTTATTATGGAGCTAACCCTACTAGCCCCACTATGCTTTGTTGATTACACTGCCTGATGTAAGTGTAGGATGAGGAGAGGCAATTGTAGTTACTCCTATGTGAGATCCACATGATGTCACACTCTCCCTCCTTATTTTCCATTGTTTGTGCATATATATATATAGATGTTGGAGTACTTGGTTGGTGTTGCAAGATGCAGGTACTAGGCATCATCTCCACCTGGCTATATAGGTCTGAGCATTCGTTCAAAATCCTTGAACTATTTTTGTGTGGAGATTTTACCAAGTTACTCTCAAGGGATTCCTATTGACTTAGATTGCTGTTTAGAAGGTCACCTTAGATGGGGGTTTGTGTATAGTGTTATGTTTTCTAAAATCGAGGTTTATGTTTCTGGTTATTAATCTTATACATACATACATACATATATATATATATATATGTATATATATGTATATATATGTATATATATGTATATATATGTATATATATATATATACATATATATATATATATATATACATATATATATATATATATACATATATATATATATATATATATATATATATATATATATATGTATGTATGTATGTATAAGATTTGTAATATAAATGGATGTATATTATATATGTATATGTATATATGGGTGCACACATATATTCCTATACATATATAAATAGTATAAACTATGTGTTTTACTTGTAAATATAATTATACTTTTATGTTTAAATAATGGTTATTAAATAAAATAATAATAAAGTAAAATAAGGCTCTTTTTGGTAAAACTAGCTACCTAGGAGTTTTGAACTCAAGACATCCTAGAAGTTAGGATAGTTTATTTCCAATTGGGCTATGTGAGTTATTTGAGAATTCTTATGCTTCTATCTAGTTATGGTCTTCTTTTGAAGGATAAGTTAGTAAAATAATAAAAAAGCTTTTATAGTTGTTTATGAGGTTCGTTTAAATAAATTACAACCAACTATAGTAGTTGGAGTAGTTTCTTCCCATAAAGAAACTCCTCTAGCCATATATTTTTTGGTTAAATTATTGGAGTAAGAGGAGTTTGGGGAGATTGGAGAAATTTAGGAGTTTTCTAGAAGTATTGGTTCTGGGGTTTTTTCTATATTTTCAATCACTAGTCTAGTTCTATGAGGGTACTTGGGAGACTCTCAGAGGAGGAAGAAAGATTTTTCTCTAAAGGAAATATATCACAGAAGGCAACCATCACTCAAAGCTTGGAAGGTTGTTGTGGTGTGCTCAACTCCAAAAGGGATTCTTTGCAGGACTCTAGGTAGGATCTGGAACTAGGAAGAATCACCTTCTTGCTTGTATGCTTGTGTGTGAATATGTTTATGAAAAATATAATTTGTTTATATGTGCTTTAAAACTATTGTAATTACATGAATTATTAGATTAATTATTTGATTGTAAAATAATAATGCATCCAGGAAGTTGTGATACATGTATTTGTTAAATGTCTTTTTCAAATATCTTCCTGGAAGTCTATGATTATTTATATTATTGTAATTTGGTGTATTTTTATGTATACATGTGGTTTATGGAAGTTTAGGGAATTTTAGGGAAGGTTAGGAATGATTATGGAGGTTTGCAGTGAGTTTTTCCCTTCATGTGGAATATGTAGATTTATATTTCATTTGTTAGTTTTGATCACCTTCTTTTGTTTTGATTTTAATGGTGTATTGGAGAGGTTTTTTGAATGTGATACTTGTATGCACCCTAAAATGGTCACCTAGACTTTGGGCCCCATTTATTTGATTTATCAATCCTGAATCATTTTTATCAATAATCAATATTTTTAACATTATCAATTTCTTGATCAAATCTTAATTTCGATCATATATTGGATTTTTATCCTATGGGCTAACCATTTATCCTAAGTTTTTATTTACTTAAAAGGAATATTTCCTCCCCCTTTGATTAAATAAAAAAGCCCACCTTTTCCTCTTATCCTAAGTTGCACAAATAAAGCATTATTCCTATTTTATAAAAAGGGAAAAAGCACTTTTTGTCTCACATGAGGCTCAAAAGTCAACACTTCACTCTCATTGGAGGATGTTTGTGCACATGGATTGCTCCTCTTTCAAGCTCCACCGCTGATTAAGATTTTTTGCCTCTTAATCTCCATGGTCCATTCCTTTGCATTTCTTATAAAAGGAGAGCTCTCTCCTTCATTTGCATATCCTTGTTTTATGCTATTGTTATGCTGCAGGTTTTCTAGGTACATTTGGAGCTTTTTGAAGACATTGAAGACTTGTTGCTTTCATCATTATTGTTGCATTTCATTTAGTTTGCTTTCATATTTGCATTCATGGCATCTTAGTATAGATTTCCTTTTATGCAATAGAATAAGCTCACATAGTCTAAATAGGAGACATTGTAATCCATTGCTATTTCCTTTCATAGCTTAGTTTGTACTTCCATTTTCATAGAATAGCTTGCACATTTGCATCTTCATCTTAGTTGCATTGCGTTGCATTGCATATTTGATTCTTGGAGATATTGGCACTCTTGCCCTTGTCTTCATTGTGAATCTCTCATTGTGTGGTTGACTAGCAAGGTCACCTTCTTGTAGCTCTAGCTGAGAGCAAAACTCATAGTCCCTTGCAACTCCATGCATAGAGAGCTATGAGCCACTTTGTGAGGCCTCACTCTTGAGTAACCTTGCATGTAATGGTTTATAGAAGTGCATATTTTAGTGTGTACATTTCTGGCGCCCACCGTGGGGCCGAGTAGATTAGCTTTGTCCCTTTTAATTCTGCATTTTTTGTCATTTTCGGATTAATTTTTGGAAAAATCTGCATTTCTAGTTTTCTATCTCAGATTATTGCGCGACACTTCTCAGAAATATCGCGCGATATACTTCCTGTCTCGGCGTGATAGTTCACTCGGAAATAGTATCGCACGCCTATATTGAGGTCTATCGCCTGGCATCGGGCGAAGTATCGCCTGTCATCGTGCGAAGTATCGCTCGACTGAGAAGTATCGCCCGACTATAGGAAACTGTGTCGCGCGATACTGTTGAAGACTGAGAAACATCGCCTGGTCTGGCAGAGACTTGCGCTTTCAGTTTTTTTTTCCGAATTCGATTATTTTAGCTTGCTGTTTTGTTTTGCTTTGTTTAGATAGGTCTAACCTGCATCTTTTAGCTTGAATCCATCAGATTATTGCACATTTACATTTGGATTTTGATTTTTGCTAACATTGTGGGCCTAACAAGTTGTGTTTGTAGGTGCTCTCCTTTGCTTAAAAAATTGCTAAAAATGCATGTCAAAGAGGGCTACTAACAGTTTTTGCAGGGCTGCCCAAGCATAAAAACAAAAAAAAACAAAAATTTTCATTTCTTGCTTGTTATTTACTTTACTTTCATTTGTGGCATTTACTAATTGTATTAGGAATCTTAATACCTTGTGAAAGGGATCTTGAGGTGGTAGGAGAAGTATGCTCTTCACCTTTAGGTGAATCAAAAAATCTTGACCCATCTTAAGGTTTTGGAAGCAAGGGGGTAATTGATCTCTTTGCTTGGTGTGTTTGGGAAAGATTCTTGAGATAGGGGAGTATGCTCTTCACCCTTGTGGTGAATCAAAAACCTTGAACCTCAAGATTTGATCCATTTTGTTTAGTTTAGGAATCCTTTAGAGGGCCTGCTCTTGAGCAATCAAGAGGAACGACTCAAGTGGGGACAACCTTGTCATCATTCTCCTTGGTGGCAAGTGATTCCAACTTACTATAATCTCAAGGCTATCAAGGACACCAAAAACCTTGATAGACATAACACTTGTCTTCGTTTGATGTGAGTAGCTCATGGGATTGCGACCATGAGGAAAACATTGAACAAGAATGCTTAAGGTACTCTTGAGGCCGCGAGGTCCTAGTCCTTTATGAGGAGCAAGAGGGGTGTTGTGAACGGAAATCCTTATTAAGAACCATTAGATAGAAGCCACCCTCTTTTAGCCGCTTATCTTCTTAGTGCAAGGATTGATCCAAGTGGTTTACCCGGATCACCTTAAGATACTCACCATACGTGTCCCTTTGGTTGTGTCATTTTGACATTTCCATGACAAAGCCAATATCTCTTGTGGGTAACCACTTGGTGTGAGGCAAGGGGGCATCAAGTTGTGGGCTAAGTTGGTAAGTATTGAGCCTTGTCTTGTAGGTAGTAATTGCTTGAATTGTCTTCGATTGTGTGATACCAGTGTAAACGTTCTCAACATACAAACAATCGGTAGCATTCATAGGGTGCTTTTTCAATTTTGATATCACAAGTGTTTTCCTTGGCAAGGTTGCTTTTGCCCTTGTTTCAAGTGTTTGAGACCATGTTTTGATCCCTTGCTGTTTGCAAACCTACCGAAATTCTGCTGATATCGTGACTGAAATCGAAGACATCAACCCTCAGACTGAAAATTTTGACCAAACAGACCCAAAAATGCAAATTTCACACAATTCTGGTCAAGAGTTGAATAATTCTGCAACAGTATCGCGCCCTGTAAGGTGAAGTATCGTGTGATACTTCGCACATGCTATAAATATCTCCCCCTTTGGAGAGAAATATTGCGTGATAGTTCACCCCTGACGGACTATCGCCCTGCCTGCTTGGAGTATATCGCCCGCTAGTGTTAAGAAGTATCGCCTGTCTTAGGGCGAAGTATCGCACAGGTATAGGTTTATCACCCCAGTAGCCTGGAGTATATCGCCTGGTTCATTTTTGTCGTGCTTAAATTTTGGTCAGTTTCAGTTGCTGTCAATTAGGCCAGGTCTTAGAACAAGCTTCTCACCCTGACGTTTGAGATCTGTCTTGACTCCAAATTTCTGGTTCTTAGTTCTCCGGGATAGCATCATTTGATTTACAAAGTCACTTTGGAATAATTGTCAAGCTAGAAAGCCATTCTTGGTGCCAAGGTTCATCTTTAAAATTGTTAGCTATATTCTGGAAAAATTTTAGTTCTCTTATTGTCCAAATCGCTTTCATTTTCAATTATCTTTTGGCCTAGTCCAACCTCCTGATTCAAAAGTGCAAGGGTAGTCACCCTTTGATTTGGAGCACCTCTTTGACAGTGTTGGTAAAGCCCCCTTTCTTTTCTTTTTTTTCATTTCTCTTTGGACAATAGAGGATTTCGATTATCCTAGTTTGGTGTTGACACTTTGAAAGGTCACCTTATCATTGAGAATATCTCTCTTTCATGTCAGTTACGACAAGGTACCAAGTTAATCAAGGGAAGCGACCCCCTATTGCCTTTAGCCAGTTACCACCTATCAAGACCCGTCGACAACCTAAGGGAAAAGGACCCCTTTTTGACCAATCTCCTAAGAGTGAATCCAAGGTTTGTTTCAATCTGGGAGCTAACCCTAGTGAAGTGAGCACCTCTTTCGTACCACTTTCATCAAGTATGGACATGAGTTACACTTTCACCCGACAACAAAGAGAAGCCATGAATCAAACTCTCGAAGATATCTTTCAACGACACAGAAGAGAGTATGGTGGTTCTTCTCATGCCAGTCCACCCGGGTCACCTCCTAACAATGTGAGGTATTTTGATGCTCATCAACGAGCTGAAAGATAGCATAAGTCAACTCACTCAGATTTAGGGTCACAACATGAAGACCAGAACAACGAATCTAGTGATCACCATATCAACGCAGCTAATGCAATAAGGCATTCAAGACAAACCTCCCCACTTAAGGACACTTCTCGATATGCAAATACAAGATTAAGAAGCATTGAGAGAGAGAAGCAAGCCTACTTAGATGAACAGGCTGAAAAAAAGGAAAAATTCTGACAACTAGAGGAAGAGGAACGTGCATTGTTGGATATACAGAAAAGAGTCACCCAAGAAGAAGAAGATAGACTCTATGCACAACAACTCCAAAGTTGATTTAACGGGAGGGGAGCTAATAGTGGGATCAACTCGCCCCCATCTACCCCTTCCCCTAGCCCTCGAAGAAGATCAAAGACACCCTCATGATCCCCAAGTCCTAGAGGAAGAAGGACTTCAAAATATGACCATCATAGGAGACAGTCGTCTCATAGACATTCAAAGCAACCCTCCCAACGAGCACATCATGGCTCACAACATGGAGGCAGTTATGCTAAATTTGATCATATGGACTTCATGACTATGCAACAAGAACCATCCTTTCAAGCCTACGTGGAGCAATACGTGGAACAAAACAAAGACCAATTCTTGGAAATTCTTATCAACAAAGGCGCTAAAGTTCCATATAACTTTGATGTTCACCAAAAAATCAAGAAACAGAATCCTTCAACTGATGAGTTGATCTTACAAATGCAAAAGGATATAGACAGAATAAAGGCTCCCAAGAGCACATTTCATTTGGACTCCATATGTCCTAACCCCATTGACAAAAGTGTGGTGATGGTAGAATTTCCTAAGAAAGTTGAATTCCCAACATACGACAAATATGATGGCACAGGTGACCCTCACGACCATGTTCGACAATTCTACATAATGAGCTTTTCCTTTCACCATGAAGACTCCTACTTGCTGAGATTATTCCCAAGGAGTTTAAAAGGTCAAGCCATGGAGTGGTTCACCAACCTTTCTCCTCCAGTAAAGACATTTAGAGAACTTGTCCAAAGATTTGTGCAACATTTTGCTTACAATTTATCTAGGTCGGTCACCATGCTTGATTTGTGTAAACTTAAGCAAAATCAAGGGGAAACTTTTGTCACCTTTTTACAACGATGGAGGCGATTATGTTCGAAATACCCAAGGACAATCCCTGAAGAAGAGAGAATTGATATCATTGTGAACAATCTAATACCAGAACTCAAATATGAAGTCAAGAAAATTCTATTTAATTCTTTTGATACTATGGTAGAGGTGGCATGTCGCATTGAGGATGTCCTAAAAGAACAAGGAATTTTGGCTAAACCAACAAATAACAACAATAGCCAAAATAACAATACTAATGGTAACAAGGACAAAAAGAACTCTTTTTGGAACAAAAACAAGCAAGTCGTCAACGACGGAGTTGTTGATTCATCTCAGGTCAAGAATGAAGGAGTTCTTAATCTCTCTCATGCAGTTCAAGCTATGAAGTTGCAAAAATCGTCAACGCAACAAGACAAACCTCAGTATCAAAAGAGATCTAAAACGGAGAAAAGACAATTCACTAAATTGGGAGAATCCTATGCAGATGTTTTTAAGACACTAGTTGCTCATAATCTGGCGCACCCACAGGATCCTACAAAACATCGAATACCAGATCCTTTACCTCATTGGTGGGATGCTAAGGCTTTTTGTGTTTTCCATAATGGGATTGGACACGACATAGAAAATTGTTTTAAACTCAAGCATCTTGTCCAAGACCTTATTGAGAAAGGACAATTACAAGTGGAGGGGTTAA
The DNA here is from genome assembly GCA_027943335.1 of Chamaecyparis obtusa. NCBI lineage: Eukaryota > Viridiplantae > Streptophyta > Pinopsida > Cupressales > Cupressaceae > Chamaecyparis > Chamaecyparis obtusa. Next base: position 682,938 of record BSBK01004409.1, on the reverse strand, counting down.
CTACTAATGCAGACCATAAAGCCTTTAAAGAGCCCTTGCCTAAATATGAAAAAGGAGAGAATTCTAGCAGTAAGAATGGCAAGGCGGCTATTAACTATACATACACACATGCTGATAATGTGATTAACATGCTTGAAGTGGCTGACGATAATATCAACATGGTGAGAAAGAAAGATCCTTATGGACATAATGTGGACTCAATTCCTATGACTAATGAAAGACCCGCTGTGGTGATAAGAGGTCCTCACTCACAAGGAATGCCCCAGTCCCTCAATGCTGTCACTAGGGGTCAGGCCCAAACACCCATTATCATCCAAGGTCCTAGCACTAGCAAGTCTAAACAGCCCGTGTCCAAAGGTGCTCCTCCAAAATCTGTCGTTGGTCCTAATTCCAATTATAACCTTATTGACCAACTACAATGAACACCCGCTCAGATATCCATTTTTCAGCTTTTAGAATTATCTCCTAAGCACAAACGCGTCCTCGAGGATGCTTTGCGAGAAGCCAATGTCCCTAATAACTTAGCTATCGACCAATTCCAAAACATGGTCAACCATTTGGCTAGCCCTCATTTCCTCACCTTCTCAGAAGAAGATGACAAATCCATTAGTCACCCACATAATTTGGCCTTACACATCGAGGTCATGATTCATAAAACCCGTGTTAGGCGTGTACTGATAGATGGGGGTGCGGGGCTCAATATTTGTACTTTGAGTTTGCTGCTAGCTCTAGGGTATTCCAAGAACATCATTGACACAAAGAAAAGAATCACAATCAAAGCATATGACGAAGCAGAAAGAAGCTCTAAGGGATTGGCTGTTTTGCCTATTCGTATTGGTCCCGTAGAAAAAGACATATTATTCCAAATTGTTGATGTTGGACCCCTAGCCTACAACATTTTGCTAGGAAGGCCATGGATTCACGAAATGCAGGCAGTCCCATCGACATATCACCAGTGTGTTAAGTTCCCCCATAACAGTGTCAAAATTTGCATCCCTGGAGACAGTGCTCTATCAGTTAATAACATTTCTGCGGGATCACATGTACCTTTGAATAGAGAAGCTGACAATCCTAGTAGTTCACTTGAACAATGCAAGCAGAAATTCAAGACCATGGACCTTGGGATGGGAGATTATAAGATTGATTCTTTTACAAAAATGCCAGTCTCTCCTAGGTCTTATGGGAGACCCTCCCCAAATGTGAAGCCTTCGTCATCAGCAATGACGTTATTTGGGAAATTTATTGAGTCTTCGGTCCCCATTCAAGAAGAGAAAGAGGAAGTTGCTGTAAGGAGCTGGATATATCATGAGGAGAAATACAAACATAATGAGAATTTTGCTCCTTCACCTGAAACTTATGGGAAAGGATATACACTGGTTAAAAATATGGGATATCCGGGATTTGGTCCCCTTAGTCATAGGCTGGATGCTAAAGCTGAGCCTCTTGATCATGCTCTTTTTGGACGCAAAAATAAGTCCACGATCGGCTTAGGTTTTGAGAATAAGAAGAAGAAAGGTATCCCTGTCCCAGCTGCAACAGACAGTGACAGTGATGCAGATTATACGCCCGATCTTTCCAACCAAAAAGATGTGTCTGATGATTGGGTGCCCTCAAAGAATCTCCTTTGGGGAGATTCCACAGATTTGATGCTTAATAGTCCTACTATCCTAGCTGTGACGGATAGTGATTGTGTGACTTCTAGATCGACAAAGGAAAGTGTTACTGTCCTAGCTGCGACGGATAGTACCAATACTAGCACTAGAGAGGGGGAAAACCTTCCTAACCTTGAGGCTCCTACATCACGAGGCCTAAATGATGACTCAGAGACAGACTCCCATGAATATGAATGGGATTCACTTTCAGATGCAACAATTGATTTAGACGTGGATATTATCCATGCCTATAGTACCCAACCTGATGCAACTAACGATCCTAGTGTCAGACTAGAGGATTGCCCTCCTCAAATCGCCATAGTAGACGACGCTTTGTTTGATAGGATGAGCCCCAATTCAGGTATCTTAGGAGAAGACTTGATGAGCTCTGATTATATGGTCACCAGAGATGACACCTTTCGCATTAACAACATCAAACCTACCATTGACTTGCCCCTTGTTCACTTTGACCTGATTGACTGGCCCCAGCGCCACCACGAGCCCACATTCCTCACATTTCGCAACAATTACGAAATTGCTTGCTATACGAATGCTCTCGAACCCATGGCTTCTTCCACCAGTGAACCAACAACCAGCATGACAGAGCCTGATATTAAGTACCTCAGTCTCAAAACAAAAGAGAAAAAGAAAAATAGGTCTGATGGCGAAAACCACTTTGTGGCGGTGTCAGAACCAAAAATAGTAAAAAGAAATGACGCATCCAAAGGTGAAAACCTCTTTGAGGCACCTAAGGATGGGGTACTTAATAACTTGCCGAGTTATTTCTAGGATAGAGCATCAATATTGATTGAACCAACAAAGCCGGTCAATCTAAACACAGAAGAAAATCCTCAGATAGTCCATCTTGCTCAGTCTTTATCAGAGGAAGAGACCAAGGCATATGTACAGTTTTTACAGAAAGAGAAAATTAATTTTGCATGGACCTACTCAGACATGCCAGGGCTTGACACAAATCTCATAATGCATCACTTATCTATAGCTCCAGGAGTCAAGCCAGTCAAACAGAGATTAAGAAAAATGCATCCACATATAGCTCTACTTGTCAAAGGAGAATTAGAAAAGCTTTTGAAAGCTGGATTTATTAGAGCCATCGATTATGCAGAATGGATCTCAAACATAGTACCGGTCTCCAAACATGATGGGTCCATTCGTGTCTGCACAGATTTCAGAGATCTAAACAAAGCCTGCCCAAAGGATGACTTTCCACTTCCAAACATTGACATGATAGTGGACATGACGGCGGGCTATGACATATATTCCCTAATGGATGGTTTCTCGGGGTATAATCAAATCAAAATAGCTCCTGAAGACCAAGAGAAAATAGCATTCACATGCGCATGGGGAACCTATTGTTGGAACGTCATGCCATTCGGGTTAAATAATGCAGGAGCAACCTACCAAAGAGCTATGACAACTATCTTTCATGATATGATGCACAAAAATATGGAAGATTATGTGGATGATACCCTGGCAAAATCAAGAAAAAGGGACACACACCTCAATGATCTGGAAGTAATTCTAGATCGTATGGAACAATTTCAACTAAGATTGAATCCAAAGAAGTGCGCATTTGGTGTCACCTCAGGCAAACTTTTAGGATTCATAATATCAGCAAAAGGTATCGAGGTTGATCCCGAAAAGGTCCAAGCAATCCTAGATATGCCACCTCCTCGAAATATCAGCCAAATGAGAAGTCTTCAAGGACGTCTTCAATCAATTAGGAGGTTTATTTCTCAGCTTGCAGATAGAGCACAACCCTTCAACAAGACATTGCATAAGGGTGCTTCTTGTGTTTGGAACGAGGATTGTCAAAAGAGCCTAGATCAGATCAAACAATACTTGGCCAATCCTCCGATCTTAATGCCTCCTATTCTAGGGAAACCATTGATCCTATATATATCAGCTACAGACACTTCCCTGGGGGTATTATTGGCTCAAACAAATGATACTGGGAAAGAATGGGCCATCTACTATATCAGCCGTACTCTAGTCTCTTATGAGATCAATTACAATAATATTGAGAAGTCTTGTCTCGCGGTGGTGTTTGCTTCTCAAAAGTTGCGCCACTACATGCTTGCTCATACCATACACTTGGTTGCCAAAATTGATCCCCTTAAATATTTGCTTGGTAAGGCTGCCCTGACGGGTAGACTTGCTAAATGGATGATGGTCCTCACTGAATTTGACATAGAGTATGTTGAAAGGAAGGCAATAAAAGGGCAAGCTATTGCTGACCAATTAGCTGATTTTCCAATCCAGGATAGTATGCCAGTCCAAGTGGAATTCCCAGATGAACACATCTTATATACCACTACTCGCACTTGGACAATGTTCTTTGATGGCTCCCGCATGCAAAATGGATCAGGTGCTGGAGTGTTATTTGTTTCTCCACATGGGTACAACATTCCGAAGTCTTATAAACTATTATTCCCATGTACCAATAATATTGCAGAATATGAAGCTTTAACTAATGGCTTGAAAATGGCTATAGAATGGAATATCACAGAATTACATGTCTTTGGGGAATCTCAGTTAATCATCAACCAAGTCAATGAAGAGTATCAAACCAAGGATGAAAAATCGATACCCTATAAAAAGATGGTTGATTCTTTGAAATGCTATTTCACCTTTGTGACGTTTCAACAAATCCCTAGGACAGAGAACAAAGCTGCAGACGCCATGGCCACATTAGCTTCACTTCTTCAGTTGGAGACACATGAATCCAGATTTGAATTCCTGGTGGAAGAGCTACACCATCCCATCTTTGACTCATCTGAAAGCCATGTCATTTGTGCCATTATCACACATGAGTCTTCCCGATATGGTGCTATCTATTCATATCTTCGTGATGGCATCATCCCTGACACATTCACCCACTCCGAACACCGAAACCTCATCCGTAACGCCTCTCGCCACACCCTCATCTCTGGTGACTTATATAGAAGGGGTTTAGATGGGACACTCCTTAGGTGCTTGGAAAAGGAGGAATCCAACCAAGCGTTAGCTGACATCCACGAGGGCATTTGTGGTGGGCATTCTAATGGTCTTGCCATGGCCCGAAGGTTGCTTAGGGCGGGATATTATTGGCCCACAATGCAGATGGATGCAGTCACCTTTGCTAAGTCATGTGAAAAATGTCAGAAACACGGCAACCTGATTCATGCTCCGGGTAGGGAGCTGATTCCTTCTATTTCTCATTGGCCATTTCAGCGCTGAGCCTTTGATCTGGTTGGGCAAATTCACCCCAACTCATCAGGTGGACACAAGTTCATTATTACTGCCACTGACTACTTCACAAAATGGGTGGAGGCCGTACCACTTTCTGTTGCTTCAGGAAGGACCATTTCTTTGTTCATCTTGAACCATATCATTTGCCGATTTGGAGTGCCTTCTGAGATCATTACTGACAATGGAGGTCAATTTAAGAATAAAGACCTAAAGCACCTATGCAAAAAGTTTAAAATCAAGCAACATTGGTCCTCCATATATTTCCCACAAGGAAACGGACAGGTAGAAGCTTCTAACAAAACCATTCTTAAGATTCTTCATAGAACAGTACACAAGAATGGTAGGGATTGGCACTTACAAATCAATCCAGCACTATGGGCTTACCGAACAAGTAGTCGCACACCTACAGGAGCCACTCCTTTCTCTCTCACCTATGGCGCTGAAGCAATATTGCCTTTAGAAGTCAAGATACCATCCCTTAGAGTCTCACTCAAAGGTTTGATTACAAATGAGGATTACCGCGCCATGAGGTTGCAGGAACTAGAACTTCTAGATGAGAAGCGTAAGGCTTCCTTTGATCATATGAGAGCGTATCAGAAATGTATGTCCAAGGCATTCAACAAGAAGGTTCGCCCTAGAGAATTTCAAATAGGTGATCTTGTTTTACGAGAAAACCCTAAGAACCAACAAAACAGAGAGCAAAAGGGCAAGTTTGAACCTAACTGGCTTGGACCATATGTCATCATAGCTGCTTTTGGTACTGGTGCGTATTTACTGTCAGATCCTGATGGAGAACAGCTCCCTGATCCCATCAACATTGTGCACCTTAAGAAGTTCTATCCTTGATGCCCGTTCTGTCTGGGGGCATCTTTTATATATATCTTATTGGTCCTGAAAAAATTCCAAAAAAATTCATATATGATGCTGAAAAAATCCTACAAAGCATAAAAAGTCCTGAAAAAACTACAAAAAAATCAAAATATTCAAAAAAATCAAAAAAATAGAAAAAGTACCTTGGTGAAAACCTAGCAATAGGCGCCTTGGTAGCAAAAATACAAAAAAATCAAAAAAATAAAAAAAAAATAAAAAATAAAATAAAATAATAATAAATAAAAAATAAAAAAATGAAAAAAGATTCCAAGTGGTGAAAACCTGGAAACAGGCGCTACTTGAGGCCTTTGCACCCCTATTTGTTAGCATGCATCCTCGACACTTAACCACTTTCCATCACGCCTTAACCTTATTTGGCCTAGTCTGGAATTGGTCTTTGTCTTTGTCTAGGGGGCATAACTGTTAGCATTGGTCCTTTAGGTGCATTTGTCTCTTGGGGCATTTCACAATAGGTGTTTTTCAACACCACCCCAACAGTGTTTTTCAACACTACCCTTGCGTCGAGTGTTTCTTAACACTTATCAGATGTCTTACCCAATAGTCCAAAGTATGATGCGATATTTCTCACTAAGCAGATATGACAATCAAAGTTTGACTCTATGACCAACACACACGCACTTAAACAATCAACTCGCTGATGATATGTTGACTTTATTTTTCTTTGTGTGCTGTCTATGAGGATTTCTTTGATGAGTGGTCTCTCCCTGCAAAGTTTTCGATGATGCATAGCTAGAAGACTGAGGGTATGAGAACATGTTTTATTTCTTTATCTGCTTGTGGGTATATTTTGTTGATCCTAACTGTCATGAGCATTTATGCTGGTCCTACTTGACACTATGGATTGACAAGGTATTATCCTTGACTATTTTGCGAGTGCATGCTTCTAGTTATCCTGACTTTCATGTGTCTTAATACAAGCATAATCTCGCTATATCAAACTTAGGTAATCTCACTACATTAGTCATCTTGACCTACATGTCTTTGATGCCTAGGTGAGATTCCCACATTTCTATCTGATAAAGATCATATTCATATCCACATAGTTATGCTAGTGTGCATTGTATGATCTTACGACGCCACCAATAACGCTCGATGATGATAATTAGATGTCTATAAGTGTTGTGACCTTGCAAGTCAACCACTTTCATAGTAGCTTGCATTTTTAGGTTCATCATAGTTTAGTTTTTGCATCTTGCATATGGAGAGAGCTCTCCTTTTTATCATCTACGGACTAGTTGGTCAACTGTGCTCATTTTTTTATTCTTCTTGATCATATCTTTCATTTCTAGTCTTTCATATCACATCATTTTCTATCTATTTTCGGACTCAAAATCAAAATTTGAGTCGCGTTTCAAATTCTTTCCCCCCTTCTGCGCAGTTGGTTGATCTTTTGAGGCCTAATATTTTAATCTTTGCTGGGGCATCGTCATTCCTTCCTTTTCATATCTTCCAAACTTCTAGTCTTTCATTCATATTCATTCCATTCCCTCATTTCTCATGTTTGACTACATCTTTTTTAGTCAGGCTGGGGCATGTTTTCCTTGCCTAATGGTTACCCTATTTGACCCTTACATTCGATTATGATTTGATCAATCTTTATCCATTTGCTGTCTCTCCTCTACCTGATTTCGATTTCGATTCCGAGGGGGCAGTACCTATGGGATTTTCATCCCCAATCGCTTGATTCTCTTGATTCAGACATCTTTTGTGAGCTGTCGCTCAAATTTGAGATTCTTATCTCCCATTTTTAGACATTGATTATTGCCTAGCAGCGACGGTAATAGTTTTGTCTAAAGCTTGATTTGCACCTAGCAGTGACGGTGTTGGTCTAAGCTTTTTGTTTATGTTTGTCCGGATGTGATCCCGAATCGACCTCATATCTGAGTTGTTTTGTGATCCCAAATCGATCTCACATTGCAACTTCATTCTTTGACTGCATGTGTTCCCAAATCGATCACACATTAGTCAAAGAGGGGCAAATGTATGCACCCTAAAATGGTCTCCTAGACTTTGGGCCCCATTTATTTGATTTATCAATCCTGAATCATTTTTATCAATAATCAATATTTTTAACATTATCAATTTCTTGATCAAATCTTAATTTCGATCATATATTGGATTTTTATCCTATGGGCTAACCATTTATCCTAAGTTTTTATTTACTTAAAAGGAATATTTCCTCCCCTTTTGATTAAATAAAAAAGCCCACCTTTTCCTCTTATCCTAAGTTGCACAAATAAAGCATTATTCCTATTTTATAAAAAGGGAAAAAGCACTTTTTGTCTCACATGAGGCTCAAAAGTCAACACTTCACTCTCATTGGAGGATGTTTGTGCACATGGATTGCTCCTCTTTCAAGCTCCACCGCTGATTAAGATTTTTTGCCTCTTAATATCCATGGTCCATTCCTTTGCATTTCTTATAAAAGGAGAGCTCTCTCCTTCATTTGCATATCCTTGTTTTATGCTATTGTTATGCTGCAGGTTTTCTAGGTACATTTGGAGCTTTTTGAAGACATTGAAGACTTGTTGCTTTCATCATTGTTGTTGCATTTCATTTAGTTTGCTTTCATAGTTGCATTCATGGCATCTTAGTATAGATTTCCTTTTATGCAATAGAATAAGCTCACATAGTCTAAATAGGAGGCATTGTAATCCATTGCTATTTCCTTTCATAGCTTAGTTTGTACTTCCATTTTCATAGCATAGCTTGCACATTTGCATCTTCATCTTAGTTGCATTGCGTTGCATTGCATATTTGATTCTTGGAGATATTGGCACTCTTGCCCTTGTCTTCATTGTGAATCTCTCATTGTGTGGTTGACTAGCAAGGTCACCTTCTTGTAGCTCTAGCTGAGAGCAAAACTCATAGTCCCTTGCAACTCCATGCATAGAGAGCTATGAGCCGCTTTGTGAGGCCTCACTCTTGAGTAACCTTGCATGTAATGGTTCATAGAAGTGCATATTTTAGTGTGTACAATACTAAGGTACCTAAACTAGGTATGCCTTAGGGAATCTTTCCCAGGCACTCTCCATACTTTAAAATTTCATTTTCGGGCAATTTTGTGTGCTTTTGTGATAGTCCCCGTATGAGCAAATAACTATGACCCTATTTACTCATACAATCCATAATTTCCACTTGTATGGGCCTATGGGAATTCTTGTACGACCCTATGAGAATACTCATATGGGACTTATGGGGTCCTAGGAGTTTAATTTGGTCATTTTTGGGGTTGGGGTTGGACATATGACTCCTACAGTTGGTTCCTAAATCTAGTTTGCAAATTTTCACACCTTTGTATGTTAAATCCTTGCTTAGGTTGTGTTATAATCTTGTGTATAAGGTTTTTTGGTACTTTTCATTCTTTCTTTGTAATCATTTGTACATGTGATAAGGCTAGGACTCATCCTGAGGGCCTTAGAGCACATGAGAGTACCCTAGACCTATACAATAGACCATTTGAAAGGCATTCTTGTTTCTTTGGCTTGTGTTTGGGGTAGGGGACTAGGTACCCTAGGTGAGTGTCTCACCATAGGTGTTGGAACCCAAAGTGGTTACTAGGTGATCCTATGGGTGAGTTTGTAATCAAGTGATAACTTTAATAATTAACTTGGTAAAGGGGGGATTCAAAAGATAATAAAAGACATGTAATATAATTCCATATAGACCTATTGGAGTACTGGGACCATAGGTAACTACCATGGTGGATCCTTCACATAAAAAAAGGATTGGGGTTACATGGTTGCTAGGGAGGATCCCAATGTATAGGTTGTGTGATGACACTCACCTAGATGGTAAGCTAGAAACCCAACCCTTGTGAATAGTAGGATGATATATTGCTTATGTCTTTTCCTTTTTTTTCAAGTGAATGTTTTGTATTTCCTTAGCTTTCTTTAGTCCTTGTGAGTACCTTGGTTCTATCTCCTATTACAGGGGCGTGGAACTTCACCAATTTCACATGGTTGGGTGGTAAATATCTTTTGAGGTACTATTCATGGTTTGTGTCTTGGTTTGGATTCAAACTTATGCAGTAAAGAAGATTTCTCATTCTCTACCATGTACCATTTTTTATTTCAATGCAATAATATAAATATCTCTTTGTAATCCTTTGGGCCTTTTGATTGTAATTGTAATTGAATATTGAAAGGACAAAGCAATGTAATCAGGGAGGGATAGCTTTAGGGGTTTTCAAGGGATGTTTATTGAAGATTCAAAAGTTTTAAATAAGAAATGTGATCTTTGTATTCTTTCTTTTTATCTCTCCTATGATTGAAATGAAAAGTAAGATCTCAAATGTGAAAGCTTGATTATATTTTGTAAAGGCTAGTTATTCAATGTGTAGATAAGAAGGATTGAAAATGGAGTGGAAAGTAAAAGATATATTCATTTAGTTAAGAATGAAACATTATGTTCTTATCTTTTCCTTAATTTCTTAAGAATGCAAAGTAGAAGAAAAAGGAAATGAATCCAATTTGTTAATTAATGGAATGCAATGTTTTTTATATTGGTAAATGAATTCAATAAGGGAACCTTTAAGGAATGTTCTTTTGGTAGATATAATCAATGAAATGTTAGTAATATTTTTTAAAAAATTGTTAGTTGTAATTTTGTACTTAAGACCTGATTTCTTATGGGTTCCCTAGTGGGGAAATTATAGGTAGTCATGAACGTAGACCCTTACTAAACACCTTAGGACTTAGAGGCTAACCATTTTGGTCATGTGAATTCCTTTGTGAAAGGATTGATCCAAGTGGAACTACTTGGATCACCCCATGATACTCACCATATGTGTTTCCTTGGATGCTAAAGCTTGAATATGGCAATATGGAAAGACATGCACTATGATAATTATTCTCTTCCAATTGATCCATAACTGGCATAGTCCTAGGAAAGGCCATTCAACCACTTAAATGTAGGGCTAAGAGAATCAAGTTGTGGGAAAAGGTTGAAGCACTTTATTTTTCACCTTAGGTATAATTTTCTTGGTGTGTCTTCATTTTGTGCTAGACCATGAAAATCATTGGAACATACACATGATAGTAATATTTATAGAGATTTTCTTTGAGAACTCCCAAGTATTTGTATCATGCAAGGTTTCTTTTTCCCTTGCTTTATTTTTTGAAGAATACTCTATGCACCACATTTTCTTTGAAAAATTGGCTTTGAACTTCAAACTTGTTAAAACTGAGATTACACATAGTCACAATGACTTACTTTGTTAAACTAGTTAAAATGATCGATTGAAACAAGGTTTCTAAGTCAGAAGTTGGCCTTTTTATGTTCACTATCTCAATATCATCTGCTTTGGTGAGAAATACAATATTATGGTTTAGAAAATCATCTACCATTATCTGACCTGCTTACCGAATATCATCATGTTCTTAAGTATCATCTAGCTTTATTGGGGTGTATCATACAACTTATTATCTCTAGTCATCTGGCTTACTGAGGTTTGTTGTCCAGTTACTGATCCAAGTTATTTTTGCCTCAAATTTTCTCTTAGATGGTTTAGGGAGCTTACACTAGACTTTTTTTGGTCTCTTGGTTTGAAACTAGTAGGTTAGGGACTATTTTTAGCTGAAAAGGATCACTTAGATACCTTGGTTACATTATTAATTAGTAAAGTTATTCACTTGTCTATCTCTTTTGTTTAACTTAATACTTGCTTTGATTTTATGTGTTGACTCAAGTCACAAGTTTCATACATAGGGAGCTTACCTTCAGCTTGGACACTTTGTGATAAGTTATCTTGATCTCCTTTACTCTCTCTTTTTCTTTTGACAAGTGAGCACTTTTCTTCTCTAAGGTGTACATCAAGTTGTCTTGTGTTATCTTAATTGGCTCTTTACATTCTCATTCATGCTAGTAACAACTAGATATCAAATTGGTCAAGGGAAGCAACCTCCAATTAGCTTTGATGAATTACCTTTTCTTACTAGGTGTCAACGTCATCTAGACATAGAAACTAAAATCACCTTTGAAAAAGAAGAGGATAATACTTAAGTTTGGTTTGATCCTTTTGGAAGTACCTTTGATATTACCTTTGAGACACCTCTTGCCTCATCAAGGTTTGAAAATAGTTTATCTTTCACCATGTCTAGGGAAGAGCATAACGATTGATTAAATGACCTTTTTGAGAACAATGAGAGGTTAAGCCAAGTTGAGTTAAGGAGAAAATATTACATGGAGGAACAAGTGACTCATTTGGATGAACAATTCAATACAAATTTCTTTGGAAATAATGGAAACAATACACCTCCAAGATCTCCCCCAAGGTCACAACATGATGTATTTGATTCACCTCAAAGATCTTCACATTCTAGACACAAGTCTCAACATGGCAACAAGATAGATCATGGGATTATTGAAGAAGAGCTCCTAAACTTTCAACAATATAATTTTTTATCAAAGACTCATTTTGAAAACCTTGGAACAAAATGGTGATCAATATTTCTTGCACTTGGCTTCTAGAGGGTTGAAACTCCCCCATGAATTAGATGTCGATGGGTTGACTCGTAGAAGGGAACCCTCAACTTTAGAAATTGCTATCAAGGAAATACAATACCTAAAAAATAAAATGTCAAGCTTGAAAAAGGAAAAGGATAATCCTAAGTCATCATTTTCTATGGAATCCATATGCGCTCTACTTTTTGAAAAAAGTTTATACATGATGCCTTTTCCAAGAGATGTTGAGATTCCTAAGTATGACAAGTATTCCTAAGTAGATGGTCTTGTTAAGAATTCAGATCATAAGGATTTCAAGGAACCACTCCCCAAGTATGACAAAGGAGATGCCTCAACATCAAAGAAAGATGAGGGAGATAAAATCAGCTGCACTCATATGAATAATGACAACTTTATTCTTATGCTTGAACTAGTGAATGAAAACATTAACATGGTGAGACCTAAACATAATGGAATCGACTATAATTTAGATATTGATGAGAAAACTAAGGTTGTATTGAAAGGTGTTGGTTCTTCCACACTTTTCCCATCTTCCAATGAGTGTAACCACATGATCATATTTAGAGGTCTTAACTCTCCTTCACATAGGGAAAGTCTAAATGTTGTCACTAGGAGTCAACCCAAGGTTGTTCTTAGGGGTCAAAATTCTTCCTTGTAAGATAATCCTAAGCAAGTGGAATCCTTTTCCAAACAAGCCTCTACTTCTGGCAAGTCAAACTATAATCTAGTAGATCAACTTTAGCATACTCCAAACTAGATTTCAATCTTTGAGTTCCTAGAGTTATCACCTATGCACAAGAAGATCTTAAAGAAATCCTTGCAAATAGAAAGTGTCCCCAAATAAATTGATAGTGATCAATTTTAGACCATGGTTAATGACATTTATGCTCCACATTACCTTTCATTTTTTGAGGAAGATGACAAGTCTTTAAGTCACCCACATAACCTTTCCCTACATATTGAAATCGAAATCTATCGAACCCAAGTCAAACGTGTGCTAATAGAAAATGGTGCTGGGTTAAATATTTATTATTTCAACATGATTAAGAAGTTAGGAATGTCATAGTTCACCATTGATCCAATGAAAATGATTACTATTAAATCCTATGATGAAGCTGAAAGGTCTTCCAAAGGATTTATTGTGTTACCTATTCAAATTGATCTAGTGGAAAAAGATGTGATCTTTCAAGTTCTTGACACTCCTCTTGCTTATAAAATATTTCTAGGAAGACCACGGATCCATGATATGCAAGCATTTCCCTCTACCTACCATTAGTGCAGGGTGACCCCACAATAGTGGGTTACACTTTTTTAGACATGTTGATTTTTATTGAAATAACATATTTTTAATAAAATATGATGATTTAATCCTTGAGAGGTTCCATTTGAAGGAATTAATTACAAATAGTTAGCTCAAAGCCTCTTAGATAAAAAAAAATATTGATATAACATCTATACTCCTCATTCATACCTACAATGGAGTCTCCTTCGCACCTATTAAAATGATGAAAATAATCACTTTGACTTTATCTTTTGGTAGATCAAATAAATCCATTTGACAAAACTATATATGTACTGAGGTACTACTGAGAAAAATCTTTCCAATGATTATAATGTTAATATATATTAAGTTTATTATGACTTTGTATTTTTAGTTTTACTAACATAGATATTTCACCATATGTCTACCTCTATGTTTGACGCTTATGGAAAAATAGGAAATGAGAGAAAAATTTTTTAAAAAATATCTATGCCCTAGGTATTGAAGTTCTCTTTCTATCAAAAAAATATAAATGAAATTGGACAAATACATGGCAAGTTATAAGCTATGTAGTCAAGGTATGCCAAAATTATGGTTTAGTCAACTTCAAATGATAATAAAATATGCAATAATCATGATAATGCCATCAAACCAATTGCATTCCCTCTGTATGGATGCTACAAAACTAAATTATAAAGAATCACATTGATATCTATTTTAGAAAAAATGTTATGCTCTATGAAAATAATGCAACTCTTTGAAAATGACATTTTTTTAGCAACATAACAGTTTTTGTGGGAGAAAGAAAAAACCATTCAAAATAATTCAAAAAGTAAAAATAAAAAATATATTTAGAATCTAGACAAAAAATACAAAAAGTTTCTAATTTACTTCATCTTCTGATTTCAAACAATTTAACGACAATATGCATCTGAATTTGAATTTTTTTTTCAAAATGTAGAGTTCAGTGTCCGTTCAGGCAAAAAAGTGTAACACACTATTGTGGGTTCACCCTGCTTAAATTTTCCCTTCAATGGTACTGATATTTCCATTCTAGGGGATAATTCTATGTTTATCAATATACTTATTGTTGAATCCTTAGTACCACACAATAGAGCTTCTCATGACACTAAGACTACTATTGTTGATTGTGAGAAAAAGTTAAAAATGTTGAATCTTGGGATGGGGGAATATCGACTAGATTTGATTGCTACACTCACATTCTCCCCTTGTTCTTATAGTAAACCTTCAAAGGATAAGAAGCCTTCATATTCCTCCATGACAATTTATGGGACCTTCATCTAGTCCTCAGTACTTCTAGAAGATGAAAAAGAAGAACAAGCTATTAGGGAATGTGTATAAATAGATAAAGAACCTAAGGAAGTTGTGCTTACTATTGTAGTTTCTCCCAAAAGATACAAAAAAGGCTATGAGTTTCTAACTAAGATGGGCTACCCAAGTTATGGCCCTTTGAGAAATAAGAAACATGCTCTTGTTGAGCCTATGAGTTGTTGGAAATTGGAATTGAAACAATTGTTGTATTGTCATTGATGTCAAATCTTAACTGGTAAGACTGTTGCTACTTAGGAAAGTACTATATCTATTTGAGTGTTGCTAAGGGGCTAGGCAAGGTTGGTAACAATTGCACCTAAGGAAAGGTTGATTTATCTTGATATTACAAAGTGTACTTGACTATGTTGCACAATGATGAGACAATGTATTGTTTATAATAGTAAAACTAAAGACTAAATTGGTAGGCTTGACCAAGCAAAGAATGAAAAATCATGTTTAAGCCAAGTAATGTTAGTGTCGATTGAGTCAATGTATTTTGAGAAAAATTATAGTGTCGACTAAACA
The DNA here is from genome assembly GCA_027943335.1 of Chamaecyparis obtusa. Classification (NCBI taxonomy): domain Eukaryota; kingdom Viridiplantae; phylum Streptophyta; class Pinopsida; order Cupressales; family Cupressaceae; genus Chamaecyparis; species Chamaecyparis obtusa. Next base: position 667,563 of record BSBK01004409.1, on the reverse strand, counting down.
ATAGTTAATTGTTGAGGAAGACAGTGTAAGCTAAGGAAATATTTTCTAGTAATGATTGAGCTTTCTACATGAAGACCAAGTAGTTGATCACAGTATTGACCGAGCATCAACAATTTTATATTTGAAGAGAATTTAATTTTGGAGCCAACATTGTTGAATTCTTGGATTATGTAAAATGTGTTGACTTTATTTATTGATTTTTTAAAAGTATTAAATGCACTGTAAAACATTTTATTGTAAATCTTTAAGAGATTTGAGATGATTCTAGAAAAGGAGCTGAAGAACATGAAGTGGGTAGATTCAATGAATTGGACCTAACCCTAAGATCTAAAAATGAGATTGAGCGGCATAAGATGAGTTAACCTAATTGAGGAAAGTATAAAGGGTACCTAAGCATTTGGATATGCAAGTGCATGGGTGAATAGAGAATGCTGGAAGATCAATAAAGTTTTATTGACTGAATAAGCAGAAAAGGCCGAAGGAGAATTGTGGTGGTTGCTTGAAGAAAAGTTCTGAGAAGATTAGAGATGGAGATGGAAAAGTTTCAAAGTCAGTAAACCAACATTAGTGTATGGAATCAGATTTGATATTTGCAAAGTGAGTTGTACCTTTTTCAGATAAATATTGCTGCTACTTTCTAACCATTGTAATAGTCAAAATCCTTTTAACAGAGGTTGACCTAATAGTCATATGTTAAATCCTTTGAACAAAGTTGCATTCTAATGGAGTGTATGTAAGTCCTATGACTAGGTTCACTTTTAACAGGGTGATTGAAATCCTTTAATTGGGTCACACCTGACAGTGTGTATTGTAACCTTTGATAGGGTTGGATTTTTACCGAGCTCACTTCAAAAGAGTGAAAATAATAGTAGCATGTTACAAAGTGGTTTTTCCCAAATTGGGTTTCCACTATAAATCCTGGTGTTAATACTTGTGTGAATGTTTTGGTTTGAAAATTTCTATGTTTTACAAGTTAAGTTACAGCTGGGTAGTGAATTGCATTGTTGTATGTTTCTATTATTGAATCAGTGATGATCGAGTTTGTTTTGGTTATTGGATCTGATTTAAAGAAAAGTTTTTGAGATTGTTTTATACATCAGGACCTGAGAACAATTGATTCACCACTCCCTCTTTGTTCTTCTAAATCATATTAACATGAGTTACATAAATGGAAGTAAATCTAAGGATAAGACTGGATTTGGATTTTTTGATGCACAATCAATTTTTGACTCATCTCCTAATAATTCTAGTGAATCTAAAGAAGAGACTATGCCTACTCACACTTTTGACCATGATGAGGAAAAATTTGTTCCCTCTACTACCATTCTTTGGAATGAAGAAGGATCTCCACTAGAACATAATAGTGAAAATAATAGTAGCATAATAGAGAATACACTCACAAGAACATAGCATGATTGTTACAAAGAGAAAATAATACTGACTCACATGAATATGAATGGGATTTTCTCTTAGTCAAGTACCTCAATCACCAAACAAAAAGAAAATTGAAAAAGAATAAGTGCTCTGATGGTGAAAACTAGTTTATGGCGGTGTAAGAGCCTAAAAATATTAAAACAAAAGACTTATCTAAGGGTGAAAACTTGTTTGAGGTGCCCAAGGATGAGATACCTGGTAGTCTACCTAGTTATTTTCAAGATAGATATTCATTCTTGATAGAGCCAAAATAGACTATAAATCTTGAGAACAAAAAATACACTTCAGCTCAATCTTTGTTAGCAGATGAAAAAGAAGAATTTACTGAGTTCTTTAGAGAAAAGAAAATCAATTTTTCTTGGATATGTGGACATGCTAGGGCTAGAATTTCATGCCTTGCCAGGGAACCCAAAAGGAAAAAATGAAAAAACAAGAGAAATGTGCAAAAAAAAATCTTTTCTACTTACTAAGTTCAACTAATTACCAAGTCCTAACTCATTCCCCTATAGGTTTATCCCTAAAAATCCATATTTAACATTTTTCAAAAGCAATAAGTTCAAACATGAATGAAAAGTATAAATTATTGATTCATTTAACCTCAAAAGAAAAAAAAGTAGAGAGAGAGAGAGAGAATTTTTTTTTTCTTTCTTCTTTCTTTTACAACATGAAAAAACCATAACAAACTGAATTCAAGATCCTTAATTACATTTATCATACATAACTAAATAGTGTCATCAACAAGTAATATTAACAAACTGAATTCAAGATCCTTCAATAATTACATTTATCATACATAACTAAAAAGTGTCATCAACAAGAAATATTAAAACTTGATTTCCTTTTGCATTATTTTCTTGAAGATACCCTTTTGAAATGCATGGATGCTTACAATATTTATTTCAAAATAGATGGCCTTATAGGCTTACATGATTTGGAATAACATTTTACAATATCTTTACAATATCCTTCACATGATACAATAAGAAAAATAGAGAGAAAGATCTACAACAACTTCAGATGTTCCATGGTCTGCAACACATGAATGATACCTCAAAAAAGAATCACCACCCAACCACATGGATCCACAAAGGTCTAGTCCCTAGAGATAGGAGATAGAATGATTATTCACATAAGGGAACTAGGGTAGTCTAAGGTTGTGAAGTTTCCATCTCGAATCAAAACCAACACTTAAGAAAATAACAATTCTACAAAAAACAAACACACAAGAGAGGAGTTCACTAGGATGTTGATCAGGTGAGTGTTATCTCATAGTCCTATGTGTTGGGATCCTTCCTAGCAGTCATGTACTCTAGCACCCTTATGCGGCTTGCTCCAGTAGCTAAAATGACCCCGATACTTCAACATGACCTATGCGGGTCATTATCAAATATTTTATCTTTTTAAAAGTTTAATTAATCCCTTACCCATTTCCCAACCAGTTTTTGAATTATATTAGGTTTTCTTATTCAAACTCACCCAAAGGTTATCCTTCTAGCCTCCTCAGCTTAGATCTTGCATTGAGCCACTCAACTGGGGCACCTAAGAATCCTACTCACAAATAGGTCATAAAGGGATTATAAATTCTCATAGAAATCCCTCCCTTAGGGTTTATTTTGGTGTTTTCTTGGGGCCCGTACCACCAAGAAAAACCCTAACCCTCAAGACAAAATATGACATACATCAAAAGTAGAGCTATCACAATGATTCCAAATATAAAAGAATAAAGGTAAGTGTAGAGGGAGGTACAACTCCTAGACACACCTACATAATACGAGATAACACTATAATCCTTCCAAAAATTCAATAAAGTTGGAATTAACAAACGTTAAAATATACACATATGACCTAACATCCATATCTATGAATTTTTAATTATGTATCCCAAAAATAGATTCCTAATTTAGCATAAACTAATCTTTATAAAATTTAGGCTTATTACAAACTTAATACACTTAGTTTATCGTTCACTATTAATTAAGTTAAAACTTTAATTACATTCAAACTTAATATAAACTAAAGTTAACCTCTTATATTATAATTTTTAATTAATTACCACATCACATGTAAATAATAATAATAAATAGGCTAAATTTATTATATTCTAATTTAATTAAATTAAAATTTTAAACAATTAAACTTAAAATAATTTAAATAAAATTTAATGAAAAAAAAACATTTCTCTTTTATTTATTTAAACCCCTTTTCTTTCTTCTATTTTTTTATACCTTTGGTTATTACTTTCTTATGTTATAAAATAATGTTCCACTTTTACCCTATATCTTTTGATCTTTTTTTTTTTTCTATTATTTCTCCTTATTTTTCTCCTATCTTTCTTCCTTATTAGTTTTCTATAATTTCTCCTATGTTTTTGGTATACATTTAAAGAATTTTTGCCAAAAAGATTTATCATATATATAACATTGTTAACTTTAAAATCTAATAATCACCCCTATTTAATTTAACAAAGAACTTATTAAACAAAACTTTCCAAATAAAATATTATAAAGCTAAACTTTATAATCTTTTAGTATTAAAATAATTTAGAACCTTAAAACAACATCCAACTTAAAATGTTTATTATTTTAGTATTACTATTTTTATTATTATTATTTTTAAATTTACTTATGCCTGTGCAAAAATTTTTTTGTCCTAAAACTGAGAAAAACAATAGAGCCAAGTTCCATAATATTTAATATTTAAACTTTTCTCTCCTAGATTTAGAATAAATATAGTATTAAAACCCATCCCGTAATTATAGCTTTTCTAGTCCATGTTCCACAGATTATTGCTAAGGTCATAATAGTTTTATTTTAAAAAATATGAATTCTAACCTTCAAGAGATAATCAAACACACATGAATAACACCATGAATAATCCGAGGGACAAGAGAGAGAGAGAGAGACAGTGAAGGATTTTCTAGTTTTAAAAGCCTCCTAGATCTTGTGACGAAGGTTCTCGACACAACATTTTCCCCGAGCCTAGCCTTCTTCCAACCTTTATACAATTTTTTGAGAAGTCCTTGTTTTACAGCTCCAAATATTCCTATTCCCTATGCTGAGGAAATTTTCCCTATAAGTAAGCCTCCAGATAGTTCCATATGTTGAGGGATTTGCTTCCCATAAAGAAACATCCTCACCTACTTTATTAAATAAATCTAATAATTATAATAATACTAACTTAACCAATAGTTAGTTTTACCCCTTAGGTAACTAACTTTTACCTACCCTCCCCATACTAACTTACCCCTTTCCAAGGTAATTAAATAATTAAAACCACTTATATAATTTTCATTAATATTAAAAATGAAAACAACTAACTCTAATATTAATATCATATATTTGGGTATGATTCTCAAGGAAGTCACTAACCCACTAGTACTTGGGATCCCTCACAAACAGGAGGTCATGAGTTCCACTCCCATCCCCTACACTAACAAGTCATGAGAGAGAGAGAGAGAGAGAGTCTATAAAGTAGGAATAAATTTAGGAGTAGTTAATTAGTTTTATTTATTTTTATATTCCATACTTTTCCTATTATTCACTATGCATTTATTTTATTTTATCCAAATCTATTTTGTGCATAAAAGAACAACCATAATTAATACACTCATAAGAATATAACTACAAACACATCAATAACTGAATATATATAGGTATGCATATACCTATGCACCCATATATGCATGCTTTGTATATATAATTGACACATTGAGAGAGAGAAAAATAAAAATCGTAATCCTACACCCCTCATAACCACTTAAATGAGATCGACATCAAAAGATACAAGAACCCAAAAATCTCCCAAAGACCAAAACAAGAGACGTGTCAACAATACCAAAAGCCATAGGGTTTTCTCACATGTGAACTCTGGTTCATATCTAAATAACAACAACTAGTTTGAGGATTTAAGGCACACTCATACCTATGTAGCCAAGTGGAGTCAATGCCTAGTACCTGCACACACTTGCATCATTAAGAAATAATAATGATACACACACACACACACACACACACATATACAACCAATAACAAGAAAGGAAGGAGTAGTGTGACATCATGTGGATCTCTCATAGGAGTGAGTATGACTACCTCCACTCTTTCGACACATAGAGAGAAAGATACATATAGATCATAAAATGGGTTATCAGGGTTAGAGAAATAATCATAATCATAATAAAATCTAATCATTAAAGTCATCCCACATGATAAATATATCCATTAACTAAGAAATATAACTTATCTCATAAATAAAGTCCTAATTATATAAAATTTCATAGTGTCAAATCTGAACATAATAAATAGTATCTCTAGGGTAGACACTACATCCTTCCCCCTAGTAATAGGCTTACTTTTGCAAGCCTATAAACAAATAGGGATAAGTAGCTCTACGTCTACTGACATCGTCCCATGTCAATCATGCCTCATCTTCTGGGTCCCATTGGACCCTTACCTTCTCTATTTTGTGACCCTTGAGGGTTAGGGTACGTTGTTGTATAACATGCACTGACTCCAAAGCTAGCTACTTGTCAGTGACCTAATGTTTTGATCACCATGCCCTAATAGCAATTCTTCCTTTGATCAACTACTGCAATGGGTTTTGATACTACTTTCTTCTGATATGATGTAGTGTTGGTGTACTAAGGATAATTAACTACTATATGTCTTTGTTTCCTATAAGAGAAGCACCCAATGTTCTTGAAGGTGTAGTTGGTAGGAGGAGCACTTTATTGTTGATAGCTCCCTGCATTCTTGCTCTAAGCATTTTGAGAGGGTTGGTTACCAAACTTCTAGTGTTGATCACGGTCCTAATTATATTAAGTTGTCCCCTATCTTGAAAGCTATTATTGAACTCTTCTTAGAATTTTTGTCCCCCTTTAGAAGGATAACTCTTAGAGTCGGATACACCTTGATTTTGATTTTTATTAGAATTGGAGTTGTTTCCCTGACTTCTAGAAAATCCTCCTAATCACAACCTTATATTTATTTCTATCAAGAATGCTTTGTTAACAACATACCTAAGGGTCATGGGTTTGAGTACTGCAACTCCACTTGAAATTTGATCATTTATCCCCCTAATGAAGTGTTAAATAATCATAGGGCTATCTTCTTTGTAGCCTAAAAAAGGTTTCAACTCATAATATTTTTTCTCATACTCCAAAAATGACATGGATTTTTTCTTTAGTAAGTGAAACTCCTCTTCCCTACTTTGCCTCCATTTCTCTGATAGGTATCTATACTTGAAGTTTTCTAAGAAAAAATCCCATGTGATGTTGTTCATATTAACCAAAAGCCTCTCTTCTTTTTCTTGCCACCAAGAAGATTCTCCTTTGTGTAGGTGCATTATTGCACATCTAGCCTTAATGTTGCTACTCAAGGGTGCATAGAAAAAACAACATTCTATATCGAACAACCAAGTCTCTACTGCTGTCTGAATTTCATATCCATAAAAGAATGGTATCAGAATGGTATCTTCTCTCTAAGAAAATCCCTCATTAATGCTATGTTGGGGGGTTCTTATTCTTCCTCAAAGTTCCTTCTCCTAGGTCTTTTATCCCTGTCCCAGTGTTCATGATGGTGATGGTTATCTTCTTGGTTCACCCTATCCTCTATATGATCCAACCTTTGAAGAATTTGTTACATCATTTTCCTTAACTAGAACCCCTCTAAACCTTGAATTTCTTTATTTTCATTTTCCTTAGTCCTTCAGTTCTAAGCATCCTTGTAGTCCCCTTGGGAGCTTTCTCGCTAAGATTAGGGAGGAGTGTTTTGGGCTCCACCCCTAGATCCTCTATAGGTAACTGGAGGCATCCTGGGGAGTTGAGAAGTTTATGTTAGAGAATTTATTCCACTCATGACAAGTTATAGCATACATGCAATAGCCCCTAGATCTCCCAGTGTAGAAACCTAGGGCTCTGATACCAGATGTCATGCCCTACTAGGGAACTCAAAAGGACAAAATGCAAAAATAAGAGAAATGTGCAATTTTTTTTCTTGTGTACTTACTAAGTTCAACTAAGTATCAAGTCCTAATAGGTTCCCTTATAGGTTTATCCCTTAAAATCCATATTTAACATTTCACAAAAATAATAAGTTAAAACATGAATGAAAAGTAGAAATTAATGATTCATTTAACCTTACAAGAAAAAAAGTAAAGAGAGAGAGAGAGAGAGACTAAGTATGATATAATAAATTATTTTGTTTTATTTCTTCTTTCTTTTACAACATGAAATAACCATAGCAAACTAAATTCAAGATCCTTCAATAATTACATTTATCATACATAACTAAAAAGTGTCATCAAGAAGAAATATTACAACTTGATTTCCTTTCCCATTATTTTCCTGAAGATACCCTTCCAAAATGCATGGATGCTTACAATATTTATTTCACAATACAAGGCCTTACAGGCTTACATGATTTGGAATAAAATTTTACAATATCCTTCACATGATACAATAAGAAAAATAAAGAGAAAGATTTGCAACAAATTCAGATGCTCCATGGTCCACAACACATGAATGATACGTCAAAAAAGAATCACCACCTAACCACGTGGATCCACAAAGGTCCACTCCCTTGTACTAGGAGATAAAACCATTATTCACACAAGGGAACTAGGGTATTCTAGGGTTGTGAAGTATCCAACCTAAATCAAAACCAACACTTAAGAAAATAATAATTCTACACAAAGCAAACACACAAGAGAGGAGTTCCCTAGGATGTTGATTAGGAGAGTGTCATCGCATAGTCCTATGTTTTTGGATCCTTCCTAGCAGTCATGTACTCTAGCACCCCTATGCAACCTACCCTAGTAGCTACAATGACCTTGGTACTCCAACAAGACCTATGCGGCTCATTATCCAATCTTTTATCTTTTTAAAAGTTTAATTAATCCTTTACCCATTCCCCAACCAGTTTTTAAATTATATTAGGTTTTCTTTTCCAAACTCATGTAAAGGTTATCCTTCTAGCCTCCTTTTCTTGGATCCTGTAGTAAGCCACTCACCTGGGGCACCTAGGAATCCTACTCACAAATAATTCATCAAGGGTTTATAAATTCTCAGAGACATCCTTCCCTTAGGGTTTCTTTTGGTGTTTTCTTAGGGCCCGTACCACCAAGACAAACCCTAAACCTTAAGACAAAAGATGACATACAACAAAAGTAGAGCTGTGACAATGATTCCAAATATAAAAGCATAAAGGTAAGTGTAGAGGGAGGTACACCTCCTAGACACACCTACAAAATACAAGATAATGCTATAATCTTTCCACTAATTCAATAAAGTTGGAATTAACAAATATCAAAATATACACATAGGACCTAACATCCATATCTATGAATTTTTAATTATGATATCCCAAAAATAGATTCCTAATTTAACATAAACTAATCTTTACAAAATTTAGGCTTATTAAAAACATAATTCACTTAGTAAATATTGTTCACTATTAATTAAGTTAAAACTTTAATTACATTCAAACTTAATATAAACTAAAGTTAACCTCGTATATTATAATTTTTAATTAATTTCCACATCATTTGTAATAAAATATAATAATAATAATAAATAGCCTAAATTTATTATATTCTAATTTAATTAAGTTTAAAATTTTAAACAATTAAAACTTGTAATAAGTTAAATAAAATTTAATGAAAAAAAAAAACATTTCTCTTTTATTTATTTAAACCCCTTTTCTTTCTTCTAATTTTTTTATACCTTTGGCTATTACTTTCTTATGTTATAAAGTAATGTTCCACTTTTACCTTATTTCTTTTGATCTTATTTTTTTAATTATTTTTTTGCCTATAATTTCTCCTTATTTTCCTCCTATCTTTCTTCCTTATTATTCTCTTATAATTTCTCCTATGTTTTTACTATAAGTTTAAAGAATTTTTGCAAAACAGATTTATCATATATATAACATTGTTAACTTTAAAATCTAATAATGGATCCTATTTAATTTAACAAAGAACTTATTAAGAAAATATTTCCAAACAAAATATTATAAAGCTAAACTTAATAATCTTTAAGTATTAAAATAATTTAGAACCTTAAAACAACATCCAACTTAAAATGTTTATTATTTCAGTATTACTATTACTATTATTATTATTTTAAAATTTACTAATGCTTGTGCAAAAAAACATTTGTCCTAAAATTGAGAAAAACAAACAGAGCCAGTTCCATAATATTTAATACTTAAACCTTTCTCTTCTAGATTTAGAATAAATATAGTATTAAAACCCATCTCGTAATTATAGGTTTTCTAGTCCACGTTCCAAAGATTATTGCCAAGGTCATTATAGGTCTATTTTTAAAAATATGAATTCTAACCTTCAAGAGATAATCAAACACACAAGAATAGCACCATGAACAATTAGAGAGAGAAGAGAGAGAGACACAGTGAAGGCTTTACTAGTTTTAAAATCCTACCTAAATCTTTTGATGGAGGTTCTTGACACAACACTTTCCCCGAGCCTAGCCTTTTCCCAATCCTTATGCAATTTCGTGAGAAGTCCTTTCCCAGCTCCAAAAATTCATATTCCCTATATCGAGGAAATTTTCCTTATAACTAAGCCTCTGAGTAGTTCCAAAGGTTGAGGGCATTTCTTCCCATAAAGAAATGTCCTCACCTACTTTATTAAACAAATCTAATAATTATAATAATACTAACTTAACCAATAGTTAGTTTTACCCCTTAGGTAACTAACTTTTACCTACCCTCCCCATACTAACTTACCCCTTTCCAAGATAATAAAATAATTAAAACCACATATATAGTTCTAATTAATATTAAAAATGGAAACGACTAACTCTAATATTAATATCATATATTTGGGTATGCTTCTCAAGGAAGTCACTAACCCAATGGTACTTGTGACCCCTCACAAATAGGAGGTACAAAGTTCCACCCCACCCCCTACACTAACAAGTCATGAGAGAGAGAGAGTCTATAAAGTAGGAATAAATTTAGGAGTAGGCAATTAGTTTTATTTATTTTTATATTCCACACTTTTCCTTTTATTAACTATGCATTTATTTAAATATTTATCTAAATCCACTTTATGCATAAAATCAAAACCATCATTAATACACTCATAAGAATATAACTACAAACACATCAATAACTGAATATATACATGTATGCATACACGTATGCACCCATATATGCATATACGTGTGCACCCATATATGCATGCTTTGTATATATAATTGACACATTGAGAGAGAGAAAAATAAATATCGTAATCCTACACCTCTTGTAACCATTTAAATGAGATCGACATCAAAAGATACAAGAACCAAAAAACCTCCCAAAAACCAAAACAAGAGACAAGTCAACAATGTTAAAAGCCATAGAGTTTTTCCATGTGTGAAATCTGGTTCATCTCTGAACAACAACAACTAGTTCAAGGATTTAAGGCACAGTCAGACTTGTGTAGCCAAGTGGAGTTGATGCCTGGTACCTGCACACACCTGTATCATCGAGAAACCACAATGATATATATATATATATACATATATATACATACATACATACATACATATATATATATATGTATATGTATATATATATATGTATATATATATATATATGTATATATATATATATATATATATGTATATATATATATATATATGTATATATATATATATTTATGTATATATATATATATGTATATATATATATATGTATGTATATATATATATATGTATATATATATATATATGTATGTATGTATATATATATGTATATATATATATATATATATGTATATATATATATGTGTGTATATATATGTATGTATGTATGTATGTATGTATGTATGTATGTATGTGTATATATATATATATATATATATATATATATATATATATATATATATATATATATATATATATATATATATATATATATATATATATATATATATATATATATATATATATATATATATATAACCAATAAAAAGAAAGGAAGGAGGAGTACAACATCGTGTGTATCTCTGGTAGGAGTGACTACAAATGCCTCCCCTCTTCCGGCACACACAACAAGAAGGATACATAGAGATCATAAAATGGGTTAGCAGGGTTAGACCAATAATCGCAATCATAATTAAATTTAATCATTAAAGTCATGCCACATGATAAATATATCCATTAACTAAAAAATGTAACTTATCTCATAAAGAAAGTACTAATTATATGAAAGTCCATAGTGTAAGATCTAAACATAATAAATAGTATCTTTAGGGTAGGCACTACATGGACACTAATCTAATTATTCATCATCTATCCATAGCTCCTAGTGTTAATCTAGTCAAATAGAAATTATGAAAGATGCATCCACACATAGCTCTCTTGGTCAAAGATGAATTAGAAAAACTCTTGAGTGCTAGATTTATACAAGCTATAGATTATGCTAAATAGATCTCAAACATTATACCTATATCTAAACATGACAAATCTATTTGTGTATGCACAGATTTATGAGATACTAACAAAGCTTTCCCAAAGAATGACTTTCCACTTCCTAACATATACATGATAGTGGATATGACTATGGGTTATGAAATGTACTCTCTAATGGATGGTTTCTTAGGATACAATCAAATTAAGATAGCTCCTAAAGATCAAGAAAATATTGCCTTCACATGTGCACGGGGAACCTTTTGTTGGAGCATCATGCCATTCGGAGTAAAAAATACTGGAGCTACCTAGAAAAGAGCTATGACTACCATGTCTTATGACATGATGCATAAAAATATGGAAGACTATGTGGATGATACCTTGGCCAAATCTAAGAAAAGGAACACACATCTTGCAGATTTGAGTTTGATCTTAGACATAATGGAATAATTTCAACCCAGATTAAACCCGAAGAATTGTTCGTTTGGAGTTACCTTGGAAAAATTACTTGGATACATCATTTCAGCTAAAGGAATTAAGGTTGACCCTAGAAAGGTCCAAGATATAATGGAGATGCCACATCCTAGAAAGTGGGGAAGTCTAAAAGGGCACCTTCAGTCCATCAAGAGGTTCATATCCCAACTTGCTGATAGAGCTCAAACTTTCAATAATAATCTACACAAAGGAGATACATGTACATGGAATAAGGAATGTGAGAAAAGTCTCAATCAGATCAAGGAATATTTGGCCAAACCTCCAATCTTAATGCCTCCTATTCTAAGAAAACCTCTTATTTTGTACACCTTAGCTACAACTACATCTTTGGGGGCATTATTGGCACAATAAGATGAACATGGGAAAGAAAGAGCTATATACTATATTAGTAGAACTTTAGTAGCTTATGAGATCAATTACAACAAAATTGAAAAATATTGCCTTGCAGTGGTGTTTGCATCTCAAAAACTTAGACATTATATGCTGGCACATACTACACAACTTATAGCAAAAATTGATCCTTTGAAATACTTAATGAGTAAAACTACTCTTATTGGTTAACTAGCTAAATGGATGATGATTCTCTTTAAGTTTGACATTAAGTGTACATTGATCATAAGGCCATAAAAGGACAAGCAATTGCGATCAACTAGCTGAATTCCCTCTACAAGATGATGCTCCTATGGAGATTGACTTTCCTAACTCATCTATCATGTATGTGACTGAGTGAACATGGAAGATGTTTTTCAATGGATCTCACACACAAAATGGTGCTAGATTTGGGATTTTGTTTGTCACACCTCATGGTTACACTATTCCAAAGTTTGTATACATTTTTATTTCCTTGTACGAACAAACATAGAAGGATATGAGACTTTGACAAATGGATTAAACTAGCCCATTGAATGGAGGATCACTAAACTACATTTTTTTGGGACTCTTGGCTTATCATCAATCAAACTAATGATGACTATCAAACCAAAGATGAGAAATTGTTTCCTTACAAAAAGATGATTGATGATCTCAAGAGTTATTTCTCCTTTGTCACATTCCAATAGATTCCCTAGAGCTGAAAATAGGTGGCTGATGCTAGGACTACTTTATCTTCTATCTTACAGTTGGAGGAACACAAGTTGAGATTTAAATTCTTTTTGGAATAACTACGATATCCTACCTATGATTCCCCTCACAATTGTGTTATATGTACCATGATTGGTCATGATTCATCTTCATATGCTAAAATTTACTCTTACCTACATGACCAAATCATTCCTGCTAACCTAACCCACAATGAGAAATGACAACTTAGTTTGCAATGCTTCCTACTATACTGTAATCTCTAGTGACCTTGTTTAGGAAGGGTATAAATGGAAACACTTCTTAGGTGTCTAGAGAAGGATTCTGAACATGTATTAGCTAAAATCCATGATGGCGTATGTGGGTCTCACTCTAATGGTATTACACTATCTTAAAGATACTAGGGGATAGTTATTATTGGTCTACTATGCAAACATATGCCACAATTTATGATAAATCTTGTGAGAAGTGTCAAATGCACAAGAATTTAATCCATGTTCTAGGTAAAGAACTTATTCCATCTATTACACATTGCCTTTTTAGTTGTGGCTTTTGATTTAGTGTGTCAAATATACCCTAAACTCATCTAGTGGACACAAGTTTATTAGTACTGCAACTGGATATTTTTACAAAGTGGGTTGAGCCTATTCCTCTTTTAGATGCTACTGGGAAACAAGTGTCTTTATTTATCTTCAATCATATCATTTGTCACTATGACATACCTTCCTCCATATTTACTGATAATGTAGGACAATACAAATATAAGGATCTTAAGCAGTTGTGTGTGAAATTCAAGATTAAACAACATATTCTTCAATCTACTACCCTCAAGTTAATGGCTATTCTAAAGCTTCTAATAAGACACTGCTGAAAATATTATACAGGATGGTAAACAAGTCTGTGAGACCTACCTCAGACCAACATAGTTTTACTACTTTATTTTTTATGCTTTCAGTGATTATTACTTAGAAATACTTTGACTATTGAGACACTTATGTATTTAAGGATCTGTTGAATCCTATGTTATATGTTAGGTACATGGTTATGTAATCAAGGTTCACTTGAGATACTTTATGTTTTGTTTTAGTTTCAATTTATGATCATGCCATATATGAGAGTAATTGTGTTGAATACAATTGTGATGAGATTGGTTTAGGAAACTGATGATATGCTTATTTAATTCAAATACAGATATAGTTATATGCAATATAGTATTGATGTAGCATTAAGTTTCTATATCATGTTATTTTGGACCTACTAATGTGTGCAATGAGTGTGCAATGATAGTTGATCATGGATCTAAATCAGGGACCTATAATTGGAACCCCTATGTTATTTCATGGATTCCAAGGTCCTATTTGTATGAAGAAACATGGACCTCGTTGTATAGTTATTTATTCGTGAATGTGGTTTTCATGTGTGTATTTAATCCAGTTAAAGTAAATGTAATTAAGTCATGTCATTTGTTTATTTAAATTATGCCAATTTTGTTAATTTTTGTAATTAAGTGTTGGCATGGCTAGTTAATTGTATCATGATTAAGTGTAGGGTTAACTAGGGGTTTATCTTAGTGTAGTACCCTAGCCTACCGTGGGTTAGGAAGTTTCAAGTTGGTCAACTTGACTTAGAAATCCGTGGGTAAACTTTAGGTGGGGTTTAAGAGGGTCTTTTGGGCTCCCATAAGGTAAACCAGGGTCAATTTTAGCTACCTAGGTGGTACCCTAGGGGTTAGGGGTCATTTTCAACCCATTAAGAGCCTTAAAACATATTTATTACTCTCCTAAAGTCTCCCTTTGGAAGTTGTGCAAATTTGAAGACTTGTGTGGTTTTGGTTAACCTCTCTTTTCTTCCCAAATTTGCATTTACCACCATTAATGGAGAAGGAAGGAAAGTTCAAAGAAAGGGATGGTTGGGTCTAGATAATTTTGAATGTTTTCCTTTAGAGGGAAGGTTTTAGGAAGAGCTTGAGTGTTCACCTGCTCTCTACCTTTAGAGACATTTTTAGAATTTGAAGGAGCTAGGAGGGAATTGCTTGGAAGGATAGCTCAATTCAAGAATTTAGATTCATACTTAAGCTTGGAGTAAGGTTGGCTCATTCTTTAGTAAATTTATTTTTTCTTAAAATGTATGGAAGCTTGGAGCTCTATTAATGGAGTCCTTGATATTTTTATGGTTCTTTCTTAAGTTTTTGGTTTGTTATTTGTGATTTTTAATTTGTAATTTCATTTGTGAATGGGATTCCTCAAGGAACACTCACCTTGGAAGGGTAGAGTAACCTTGAAGGGGGTGGTAGGAAGTGACTCTAGGATTGTGTAGAGTCTCCCATGTGTGGAGGGATAACATGGAGTTCTTGATACCCATGATGCCAAGTATGGCCTAAGGGCACCCTAGGGGCATAAGGAGGATTTTTTACTACATCTTGTGTAGATGGTCATACCAAGTCCATGTGAGGCTTGTGTTATATTTTTGATACTTAGGATTCTCCTCCTATGTTAGTCCACCACCACCTTATTTTCAGAAGGCCTCTTGGAGACCTTCCTCCCCTTTTCACCATGTTTGAGAGTTTCATGTGTTGTTATATTCAAATGATTTTTTGTGTATTTATGAATACCTATTTGTTACCTATTCCATTTTGAATCCCCTAGCTCAGGGGTGACCTTGAAAAGGTCTAGGTTGGGAGGTGAGCCTCCGTGGTCAACCTCATCCTCCACAGGTTCACAACTAGATGCTAGGAGTTGGTAGATTTGTTTATGCATGAGTTTTGAAATCATGGATTTTTATTGTAACCTGATATTGGTAATGTAATTCAATTGTTATTATTTTGAAAAAAGGAAATTTAGGGGTTTGTAATCTGGATTTTTTAAGTAATGGAAAGAAGATTTATGGAGTTATTCTTATAAATAAATGGATTATAATGCAATTTAAATTCTTAGTATTTTATTAAATCTATATGTATGAGCAATTTTATGATATCATGTTATTTTAATTGGTGCAATTAAAATAAATTTTTATCGCTTTAAGTTTGCAAAATATAGAACTTAAAGAATTACAAAGTTTATTTAAATTTTCAAGAGTATGAAATAAGTTATTGATCTATTTAATAAAATTTAGCATATTCTTGTTTTTTTTTTTATCGATAAAAGGCCGAAGCCCTGTAAAATTTTATTATTATATTAAATTTTTTAATACATGTGACCCCTCTCGCTGCGGGTGTTGGTAGGAAAGAGCGGGGTGGAGAAAACCTCCAGCCTAGCCTGGGACCCGAGGTCCTGTACTTATACAGTTTTACGTGGGCATACCCACGACTCAACCATAGTCAATATTTTATTATTACATATTCCTTGTGGGCATCCCCACTTTTTATACAAGATGAGTCTTATATCTATTCAAATTACCTCCTTTCAGTGGGCATACCCATTGCTCGATAATATCGAGTAAATACAAATACAAATCTTCCATTATTGCTTTAAATGATACATTTTATCGTAACATCATTAAGTATGTGAATTTGTATACATCCATGCTGGAGATATATGATCTGGTGCTAAAGGTAGCTTCTAGAATGTGTCCTCCTAAAAAATACAGCAAAACTCTACCACTCCAACTAATCAAGGGTTAATATTAAAAAAGTGATTATGTAAAGACAGCAAAAATACTATAACCTTCTTTTATTTTGTCTCTGAGATATCTGTTGTACTATAAGAATTAATGCATAAATAAGCTAGACTCTTCATAACTTAAACCTGACATTCCAATGTATCATATAAGTAAAAAGGAGAACCTCCAATTATATTTAACATATCCTATGAAGTTCACTTAGTATTTAAAGATTATGAATCTACTATTAGTTGGATTAACATCAGCTTCTTGAACTAATATAATTTGATTCTCCCATCTCAGGATATATGCTCAAATGTTATTCAGCAATTCAAGTAAGGCCTGTGCTGTATACTATTGGAGCATATGTTTTACGCATTATTATATATATATATTATATATATATATATATATATATATATATATTATATATATATTTATCTATATATATATATATATACTTATATATATACATATATATGATGCTAACATGGGAAAAGTTTAGATAATGATGCTATCTAAAGTGGATAGAAGTATCATCATATCCATTTTTATTTCTTTATTATTATCTGATATAGAAGTGTTGCGGCTATTATGAGGATATGCCCTTATCTGTGCTCATTTAAGGTGCTTCTACTAATTCTGATAGCCAAACTAGACAAAATCTGGAAATAAATTTTCTAAGTCAACCAAGCTTCTCTTACTTGTTGAGAGAGGCATCCATCTATCTCAGCAAGGAGATCTTATAGAAGAGTTACAACTTGTCGAATACTAAAGAGATCATCTATCATTCAAATTGTAATAATTGACTTATGCTAAAAAGATATATACAAGCTTATCTAAAGAGATAAATACATGCTTATCTACATATATGTATATACCTTGATCTTCTTATATACATATATGTAAATACAGAGATTATCTATATTTACTTATATGTATACTAAATGATTATATATAAATATGAAATATACTTATTTATATATATAATACATTAATTATATATGCATATTGCAGTGATCAAAACATATACAAGAATCGGGAATGAAGATAACATCCTAGATTCTCAGACCAATCAAACTTTTCATTGCTGATGCTCATTATATATAAGCCGGATAAAAGACAAATAGGGGGACCTAAGAAAGATAGAAATTCAGAAACAAAAGATTATCTACTGGAATAATAAGCATGTGCCCTTATATATAAACATATACATACTATTATCTATATACGTTTATATATACCAATGTAAAGTATAATGCAGAAATCTATAGAATATACAAATACATAAAAGTATTGAAAATATCCCTCTACTGAATAGATTGATCAGAGGCCATCATAGAACCATAAGAATGCTCTTCCATCAGTGCTGAGGGTTTAGCCTCCACAATACTTGAAAGAAAGAAATGAACCAAGAAAAAAATCAAGTGAATATAAATTTAGGAGATCGTGAAGCTTGTATATCAATATTAAAAGAATAAAGAAAAGGAAGGGAAGCACTCTTAGAAGAAACCTGAAATGGATCTAGTAATACGAAAAGGCAACATTATATAGATATATATATACTATTTCTAGTATATATATATCTATATACCAAATCTATATACTACCGATAGAGACCTGTATCAAAAAAGAAATACCTATCGTGGCTAAGTTAGCACTATAATTTCCATAGCTTGATGCTCTCCCTTATAGATCTAATTAGACCTAACTTACCATACTACTAAAATCCATGTCGCATACCTGTTATAAAGGTAGAGACTGATGGCTTGATAATTCTACGTGTCCATAATAGAATAGGAAGGTCTAGTGTGGAAGTAATCCTTCTAAAGCTCTGAAATAGTGAGGACACTATCCACTTGAAATATGTTAATAAACAGCTAAAGATCTGATATTAAGGTCCATATATGTGTAGGAAAATGATTAAGTGTTTCTCTATATCTATCAAAACCTCATTTTTGGGAGGGAGAAGCTTGAATACACTATACGCTTCACAAATCCTTGAGATTACCATTAGGATAGGACAAATCATCTAGAAACATTTGTTAAAGTAGGAATCTTGACAAACTTGCAAGGAAATCCATATAGAAATATACATATCTAATCATATATGCCAAGATTTAAAATCTGTACAAACTTGCATAGATTAACATATGTCTGTAACAGTTTTACTGTTAGTCCATAAAATACTTCTTTGAGGTGAGAAAGTAGACATCCTAGTCTAAAAAGGTATCATAAGTTTGTACACATATCCATATAGAAGTTAACACACAAGATTTGTTTAGGCAAAATCTATACTTTATACCGAAACTGTAAACCTGTATTCTTTGGAATGAAACCCTTGTTGTTTTGCTTAGTACTCTTCATTCTTTTGTATGGTTCCATAGCTCCAAGAGCTCCCCTCTTTAAACATCACAACTAGGCTTTCCACCTCCTCATTGCCTTTCTTAGCCCACCTTGTGCATCTTGTAACATCTGGGGCTATTATGTGAATGTTGTTAGGCTCTACTTGATCCAAATCTTCAGGGATTTCGAAGCCCTCCTTCCTCCAAAAGTGTAGGATCCATTTCATATCCGTCTCTTCAGTCAAAGCCTCTTTGTAAATGTATTCCAAATTCCTACTCATCTTTGGCCAGTGTTTATCAAATCTTGGTTCATCTTTGAAGGTGATCATGGGAATCCATTCAGATTGCGGGATCTGATTTAGCTTTGAAATATCGGTGTTCATTGTTACCTTAGGGTATGGTATAGTCAACTCATTGTCTATACAATTAACCATTTTTTCCAACCCGCCTAGGTGGTCTTCATGAAAGATCAACCTTGCCTGCCTAGATTATATCATTCTTTATTTTTCCTACAAAGACAGAGATTGCTATAAATTGTTCGATGATTTCCCCATTTGTTCGGTAGGTGAATTCATTGTCAAAGTATTGATCACCCATCACATTCTCAATTTCTCTTCTCATGGAGTCTGGTAGTGGTTGTAGGATCTGATTCCATCTTTTGGGGAGGATGTGTCCTCTGAAAGCCATGGCTTTGTTCCCTTTGGTGTAAAAGGTGAGCAGTCTGGACTCCATGTTTAAAGATTACTGTGATAAGGTTGAGTTCAATGTAATCAAGGCTCTATCTGCAACTATCGAGGATAAGATGGAAGCCTGAGGAAGTTACTAGAACTATGATCATATTGAGTTCCTTCCTTTGCTATCATGGAGAGTTTGCAATGATTAATGATACAGGCCTGATCTGGAGGTACTAATAGGTTGTTCTTATTTGTTTTTTAATAATAGGTATGATAATATGATATTATGTAAAAACTTCCTACCGTTACTAGAAATGATTACATAGTTCTTTTTGTGAGCTTTTCGAGAAGGCTCTTTGGGGTTTTTAATATCCTATGCTAAATCATTATGATCCAAATCTAAAAAGGGTTTAATTACTCCATGTTTATTACGAACTCTAGGTTTAGCTATAGCAGAGTGTGATCTAGAATAAGAAGTTATTGCTTGGAAATTAGGATAAAAGACTATGATGGAGAGATATGAATCAAGAGATACATTAGTATTGTAGGGGGGGATGCCTATGATATCCTAGATTCCTTGGAGATGAGTAAATCTACTGAGGCTAAAAACGAATCGAGGCCATAACATTTAAAGAACTTAAATAGCCATAATATAAATGGCTAATTTATGAAAGACTAATGCTATTAAGGACTAATGCTATTAAGGAGCCCAAGGTATATTGAGGTTAATCTTGAAATACCAATTTCGAGGTGATCATATTTAATTATAATGGTTTATTGGTGATAGTATTACTTAATATTTAGACTATCCATAAAAGTGATGAATCTTAGGTTAAAATCTGCCTAGAGACTCTGTGATTATTAGTAATTGATTACCTTTTTAAATATAAAGTCCAAGCCCTTTAGACTTAAGTACTCATGAGTACGGTAATGTCCTTACTTTATGACCATTAACAAGGGTTCTCTAGGAAGTCTATTTTTTGGGATGATTAGATATAAACCTAGTCCTTACTATGAATAGACCGCTTCATATGCTAAGATATAACTTTGGAATACAATACTACCTACCATTGACATAAAGACCAAGCTAAACTTCCTTACTGCTTAAGTCTTCTATTAATGGGACTATTGATTGAAATTTTCCATCTTTCCTTTATTAGCACGTAAAGTCTCCTAAATTAGATTTCTTACAAGTATGTATATTCCTTAACTTACATCTGAAATTTCCCCATACTAAGGAGGGATTTAAATTCTCGTGATACTTATTTTTCCTTGGAATGCTCAGATTCTATACAAGGACGCTTTGAACCCTTGGTTGTCTTTACTTATAAGCTAACATATTCTAACTTAGTCTACTAATTACAACTAGATTTTATTGATGGGAGTCTTACCTCAGCTTTGACATTCTTATAAAAAGTTTTTAAGCCTAACCTGGGCAAACTTCAAGATTGACGGTTCTAAGAGGTTTCTGTATTTAGTAGGATGATCAAAGAACCTATCTACCTTCTAGGTCTTCAATCTAGATCTACCATCAAACACTTCTTCAACCCTTAACAAGTATTTTTCCATAGTTACTACTCCATTGGCTCCTAGATTGGCTAATTTGTCGGCCTTTGTGTTACCTTCTCTATATGTATGTCTAATCTCATAATTTGAGATACTTTCCATAATTGAATTAATTCTCTTCAATTTTTGCATTCAAGGTCCAATTAGGGGTTTTCCTAGTGTGGATGGCATTGATGATAATTTGGGAATCTCCTTCAATAATTAATTTATTAATATTGAGACCCCTGCATAATTTAAGCCCCTCTAGAGTCACTGTACATTCTGCCATATTATTTGTTGTAGGGTTAATGGGTTTTGAAAATTTTGTGATAACTTCTAACTTCCAATTGTGAATGATCCCTCCAATACCTGCTGTTCCAGGATTACCTCACGATGCTCCATTGAAGTTGAGTTTACACCATCCTATTTTCGGGGGGGTACCCATATACAGGAAGAATCTGTCAGTTTTGGCTTTAGATCCCCCTTTACCATAGAGGGGAGGGATATCTATTTTTCGCCATTTGCATCTCATTTTGTTATCCCAGCTCCTAAAAGAATCTTCCAAATGCTGTGAATCCCTGAGTTTGCTATTAATAATTTCTACTATTGAAGCTTCTATCTTGTTTACGATTGAGAGCCAAGTTAATTTCTGATCCGTAAAAATCCTTCTATTTCTTTCTTTCCATAATTCCCATACAACTATGGAGGGTGCAACTGTCCATATATCCTTGAAGAGATTGTCTTTATAGAGGGTGGGCCAAGCTTTGAGATTGCTAATTAGATCATAATGAGAAGCAGATTTCCATCCTAAGCTTTGGTATAGCCAATTCCAACACTCTTGGGAGAAGGGATAGTTAAGGAGAATGTGATTGACATCCTCAGAATGATTTTCACATAAAGGGCATCTAGATGGTCCCTCGAAATGTAATTTATTGAACCTGTCTACTGTAAGGATCCTATTTTGAAGAGCTGCCCATAGAAACATACCAGCTTTAGGGAGACATGCTTTATTCCAACAAAGGTTTAATGGTATGTCTATGTTATCCATGTTTTGGTCCCTAATAATAGAATTGTAACCTTCCTTAACTGAGTATTTACCGAGTACTTAATCCTGACCATATCAGAATATCTAATCTATTTTTTAGTGTTACTGCTCTTTTATTCAACACCGCTAGGAGATTCTGCTTCTCCTACCATCCTTCATCAATTCTATTGAGGGTACTCCAAGTATCATCTTCCTCCTTTTTGTAAGTAATCCTTGGTATATACGCCTAAGATTCTTTTGCACTCTTCCATAAACTCCTCAGAAAATCCTAGTTTGTTTAAGGGGGTAAGGCCTGCCCATGAATCATCCTAGAATAGAGCTTGATCTCCCCTTCCTACATTCCAGGATAGGTATTTGCCAATTATCCCTCTACATTCCTTGATATAATTCCATATCCGTGAACCTTTTAACATGTGATTGTGTTATGAAAATATTAATGGGGTCCCCTTCAGGGATGTATTTATGTAATAGTATAGATGCCCACTTACTACTTGATTCTTTATACATTCTCCATACGAGTTTGGCCCCAAGAGCTTGGTTTTTCCAAAGTAGGTTTTTGATGCCTAGACCTCCTTTTGATATCAGCCTAGATAGTTTATCCCATTTGATAAGGGAAATCTTTTTGTCTTCAGAGGGACCTTGCCAATAGAATTCCCAAATTTTTTTTATCTAATTCCTTTTTTACGCTGGCTGGAAGGGGGAGAATTGACAAGTGATATGTAGGTATGGCTAAGAGTACAGATTTGATCATGGTTGTCCTACTTGCTTTAGTTAACCATTTCCCTTTCCATGAGCTTTTCTTATTTTGTACTTTAGATAAGACTGTTGCCATAGTTTGGAAGATAAGAGGCTAGTGTCCAAGTCAATTCCTAAGTATTACATGAAAACTTGCCAATTTTTTATCCCATTATACTGTATATATCCTTTTCGACATTCGGGCAAGTGTTAATAAAAAATATTTCAGATTTTGTTGGATTAACATGTTGACCAGAGGCTTTGGCGTAAGCTTCCAAAATGCTTTTGAATGCTCTCGCTTCCTGTCTATTGGCAGAGCCAGGTAGAATTGTATCATCCGCAAACTGCTGATGGGTAATATTGGGGACGTTTTCTCAAGCCTTTAATCCCATGATTTTTCCTTCTACTTGTTGCTTCGTAATTGCTCTTCCTAATGCTTCTGCCATAATGATGTAGAGGAAAGGGGACATCGGATCTCCTTGTTCTTATTCCCCTAGATATGCTAAAGAAACCTTCTCGTGAACCATTGATAAGAATGGAAATTCTGGGAGTTAAGATGCAATTAAAAATAAGGTTAATCCAATGTTTGGAAAAACTAAAAGCTTCCATACATTTGCATAAGAATCTCCAATCTACTTTATTGTATGCTTTTTGAATGTCTATTTTCATTAGCATGCTTGGTTCTTTTGTAATATGAGCGGGTATGTACTAATTCTTGCACTATAATGATACCATCCAAAATCGATCTGGTAGATACAAAACCTATTTGTTCTTCTGAGGTAATTCTTGGGAGGAGGGCTTTGAGTCTATTTGCTAAACACTTTGAAAGGATCTTATAAATGGTATGCAAAGGGAAATAGGTCTAAAGTCCCCTAGTTCCATACTTTCATTTTTCTTTGGTATAAGGTGAAAAAGGTGTTGTTGATTTCACTTAAAAGAGATCCTGAGTTTCTAGTGGCTTCCACTGCTTGCCATACCTCTTCTCCAACAAAATGCCAACACTTTTGGAAAAAGCCTTCTTGAAAGCCATCTAGGCTTGGGGCTTTATGTAGATGAAGTTGAAATACTGCTACTCTTACCTCTTCTAAAGATAACTTGTTATTTAATCATTTATTGTCTACTTCTGTAATCAATTTTGGAATGGCTTTAAGCATTTCTTTTTGGGTATTAAGATCTGAAGCTTCTAGTGAATTGAGAAGGGAATGATAAAAATTTGTAAGGACCTCCTAAATTTTTTGGGGTCCTCTGTAGTCAATCCCTCTCCCATATTAATTCTGGCTATTCTGTTAATGTTCCTTTTGAAATTGGTTGAGTTATGGAAGAATTTAGTATTGCTAGCCCCCTCTTTAAGCCATGACTCCCTGGACTTTTGCTTCCAGAATATCTCCTCCTTGAGGAGAATGTCATTGTATTTAGCCATTAACTCCTTTTCCTTGTGGTAGCTTAGGGTATTCATTCCTTGTTCTATTACTTTGTTGTTGAGGTCAATTATTTCCTATTCTACCTGAGCTTTTTCTTTAAATATGTTTTTAAAGTGATTCTTATTCCGTTCTATCACTTTATGTTTGATAGCTTTTAATTTCATTATTAAGCAGAACATTTTTGACCCTTTGACTGACATTTGTCCCCACCATTCTTCTAAAAGCTTTATGAATTCCGGGGTTCTGAAACCACATAAATTCAAACTTAAATGGGCATCTTGTCG
>BSBK01004409.1:2500-7500 GCA_027943335.1 Chamaecyparis obtusa | reverse complement strand
AAAGTTACTATTTTTGGTAATTTTTGTATGTGCTCAGAATGATCTGATTTCTTTCTTAGAGGTTCATTTTGGTCATATAAGTCTGCCAGTAAAGTTTCATTGCCAAATCAAGTGTATATTGGAAGATATTGAAGATTTTCGGTATTGGTAGCAGGGTACAGAAACTTTGAACTCAGTTTTGAAGGCTTTAGAGGCCCCGGATGAGGTCAAAAATTTGGATTCTTTTCTTTGTTAAGCCTGTAGAGCACTTCGTGGCGTTTCCGAAATGGGGTTATAATAGCCGATCGGGTCAACTAGTGATGACTTATGGTCTTCGGAAGTTGGGTCACCTGAAATGGCAGAAAATAATTTTCTTCAAAATTTCTGTTCGGGTTTCAGAGGTTATCTTGAGCCGACTATGATGTAATAAAATGTAAAATAAAATAATTCTAAGTTTGGTCGGCCTTATTGGCTAAAATTCTGGAACCTTCCCAGGCGGTGGAAAATTGCCTATATAAGGAAGGCTATATTATTGTCTTAGGTAGTTCAGAATAGTTCTGGGTAGTAGATCTAGGTAATAGCTCGAGGCTTTGTCCTACAGAATATTGTAAGGGAATGCCCATGCGGCTTTGCATATTGTAATTTTGAAAGTTTGTAATTCCACATTTGTGGAGATAATAAGAAGCCAATTTTCTGTTCTTGCATATTGTTGTTGTTTCTCTATTTCTGTTATGTGTTTGTGGTATTAAGGGGAGCACCCTTCATCAGGTGGTATCAGAGCAGGAGTTCTTGAGTGTGTAAATAGATCACTGACT
This sequence comes from Chamaecyparis obtusa, assembly GCA_027943335.1. Classification (NCBI taxonomy): domain Eukaryota; kingdom Viridiplantae; phylum Streptophyta; class Pinopsida; order Cupressales; family Cupressaceae; genus Chamaecyparis; species Chamaecyparis obtusa. The sequence continues at coordinate 6,706 of BSBK01004409.1, read as the reverse complement.
ATGAGGCAGTTTGTACCAGGACCGTGGCTAGGGTTTCAGCGCGCATCGCGAAAATGCCTCTACGAAGAGAACGTGGCGGAAGAGCTGGTGTTGTAACACCTGAGGTTAGATAGCTGCAGAGACAAGTGCGAGCATTGCAAGAAGAGATTTGCAGAGGAATGAATCTTAATGTCAGAGATGAAAGCGAGGATGAAGACGAAGAAGAATATCAAGAAGGAGAAGTCAAAATTGTGAACCAGGAGGAAGAAAGACTTTTTCGGGCCATTTCTAAGATTGGGAAAAGACCTAAGATTGAGGTTCCTACATTTTCTGGAAATCTTAACCCAGAAGAATTGATTGACTGGATCAACGAATGTGAGGAATATTTTGAGTATGAAGATGTTGAGGATCCTGATAGGGTCAAATTTGCGAAAGCCAGACTGAAAGGTCATGCGAAGATATGGTGGCAAGAGATTCAGTTGGAGTGAAATAGAAGGGGAAAGGAGAAAATCACGAGATGGGATTGGATGGTGGATAAATTGAAGCAGCAGTTCATTCCTGTTGATTATGAGCTTGACCTACTGAAGAAAATGTAGAGTTTGAAGCAAGCAGGAAGATCTGTTCAGGAGTATACAGAGGAGTTCTACCGACTTCTCATCAGAACAAGCCACGCAGAAGCTGATAAGGAGAAAGTGCCTGATACCTTAATGGGTTAAGGCCAAGCATTCAGGAGGAGCTGAATCTGGTTCGAATGAACAGTATTGAAGAGGCATACCAGTTTTCCCTAAAAGTAGAGGAAAAGCTGAACAAGAAGTTTGAGAGTAGACAAAATGGAAGAGGTCGCGGTGGATGATCTGGTGGACGGTCATATGGTGGCTGAAATGAGGATCCGAAAAAGAAGGATGAGGCCAGTAGTAGTCAGAATCAGTGAGGAAATAATTTCAATCGCTTCCAGGATCAGAATAATAGAGATCAGAGAGGAAGAGGAAGAGGACAAGGATCTGGAAGAGGTGGCTTCCGTGGAACATGTTTTCACTGTGGAGAAGAAGGTCATAGGGCATTTGAATGTCCTCAGCGCTAAGGCAAAATAGATAGGAGAAATGAAGGCCAGGCCAGAGTTGCACATGTAGATGAAGATGCCAGACTCATCAAATTCTGAAGATGCTGAAAGAGGAGAAATATTGATTAACAGAAGAGTCCTGTTGAGTGGTGAGAATGAACCTGAGCAAAGGAGGAGCCTGTTTCGCACCAGGTGCAAGTGTGAAGGTAAATGTTGTGATGTGATTATTGATAGTGGAAGCACTGACAATTTGGTGTCAGAAGAGATGGTGACAAAGTTGAAGCTCAAGAGATAGAAACACCCACATCCATATCGGATTGCCTAGGTACAGATGACCACAAGGTCATGGTCAATGAACAATGCCTGGTGAAGTTCAAGATTGGCGGATACCAAGATGAGGTATTGTGTGATATCATATCTATGGATGCATGTCATATGTTGTTGGGTAGACCATGGTAGTTTGACAGATGTGTTGTACATGATGGTCGTGCGAATACCTATTCCCTGACAAAGGATGGAGTGCGACATAAGCTAAAACCATTGAAGGAGACTGAAGACAAAGTATGTGGTAATGCAAGAATAACTTTTGTTGATGGAAGAAAATTTCCTAAATGGTATGAGGCATGAGCATGTATGTTTTGCTTTAATTCCAAAAGCTGGTAAAGAGGAAGTAGAAGATGTTCCTGTAGAAGTTACAGATTTGTTGAATGAGTTTCAGGATATTGTATCTGATAACGTGCCTGATGGATTGCCACCAGTCAGGAAGATCAGTCATCAGATGGACTTGATCCCAGGAGCAAGTTTGTCCAATAAGGCAGCACACAGAATGACACCTATAGAAAGTGAGGAGTTGAACAGACAAGTACATGAACTGTTATAGAAAGGATTGATCTGTGAGAGTCTGAGTCCTTGTGCTGTACTAGCAGTATTAGCACCAAAGAAGAATGGAGAATGGAGGATGTGTATAGATTCCAGGGCAATAAATAAGATCACAATCAAGTACAGGTTTCCATTGCCACGAATGGATGATATTATCGACTGTTTGAGTGGAGCTGTGTATTTCTCAAAGATAGATCTGAAAAGTGGATATCATCAGATTCGGATCAGATAAGGAGATGAATGGAAGACTGCCTTCAAAACAAATGAAGCACTGTATGAGTGGTTAGTCATGCCTTTTGGGCTAACCAATGCACCGAGCACTTTCATGCGGCTTATGAACGAGGTTCTGAAAGAATTTCTGGGTAAGTTTGTCATTGTTTACCTAGATGATATTTTGATCTTTAGTAATACATTGGATGAGCATATGATGCATATTCGTATGGTATTTGAGAAGTTGAGAGAAGAGAAATTGTTGATTAATTTGAAGAAGTGCAATTTTGTGAAGAAAGAGTTGGTGTATTTGGGATTTGTAGTTTCAGCAGAAGGTCTAAAAATGGACCCAAAGAAGGTACAGGCTATCCTTGAATGGCCTACTCTGAGGAGTGCTACTGAGGTAAGATCTTTTCATGGTCTAGCTAGCTTTTACAGAAAGTTTATCAAAAATTTTAGCAGTATTTGTGGACCCTTGACCGAAACAATGAGAGGGATAGAAAAGAGTTTAAGTGGACTAATGGGGCAGAAAAAAGTTTTAATTGTTGAAACAAAAAGTTACAGAACAACCAATTTTAGCACTTCCAGATTTTAATAAGGTGTTTCAAGTAGATTGTGATGCTAGTGGTACTGCAATAGGAGCTATTATGAGCCAAGAAGGTAAACCTGTTGCTTATTTCAGTAAAAAATTAAATGACGCCAAGAGAAAATATTATGTTTATGATCAGGAATTTTATGCTATAGTTCAGGCATTGAAAAAGTGGAGGCACTATCTGCTTCCTAAGGAGTTTGTTTTGTATACTGATCATCAAGCTTTGCAATATTTGAGTAGTCAAGGAAAATTGAATCAAAGGCATTTGAAGTGGATTGAGTTTTTGCAGAGTTATACATTTGTTTTGAAACACAGGAGTGGAAAGTCTAATAGGGTTGCAGATGCTCTTAGCAAAAGGCAACTATTGCTGACAGAAATGCAGATTGAAGTGGTTGGGTTCAAGGAACTAAAGAATTTGTATCCAGAGGATCCTGATTTTGGTGAAGCTTGGAAAGCTTGTACAGAACCTGTTACTCTAGACAGGATGAAATGGTTGGATTTCATCATCCAGGATGATATGCTATTCAGAGGGAGTCAGTTGTGCATTCCACGAAGTTCTATGAGGGAGAATCTCATCAAAGAGAAGCATAGCAGAGGATTGGCTAGACATTTTGGTCGTGATAAAACCCTTTCTTTGGTTAGTGAGAATTATTATTGGCCACAGTTGCAGCAAGATGTGAAGAAGTTTGTACAGAGTTGTAGAGTATGTCAGATGGCGAAAAGAGTGAAGCAGAATACAGGGTTGTATCAGCCATTACCTATACCAGAGAAGCCTTGGGAGGATATCAGTATGGACTTTGTTCTTGGTTTACCGAGGACACAGTGGGGACATGATTCAATTTTTGTAGTAGTTGACCGATTTTCAAAGATGGCACATTTCATTCCTTGCAAGAAGACTAATGATGCTGTTCATGTAGCAGAATTGTTTTTCAGAGAAGTAGTGAGACTTCATGGTTTGCCAAGGACCATAGTTTCAGATCGGGACACTAAGTTTGTTAGATATTTCTGGCGTACATTGTGGAAGAAGTTGAAGACAGATTTGAAGTTCAGTTCATCACATCATCCACAGACTGATGGATAGACAGAGGTGGTGAACAGAAGTTTGGGAAATCTGCTGAGATGTTTGGTTGGAGATAAGCCAATAGGATGGGATTTGATTTTACCACAGGCAGAATTTGCATACAATAATTCTGTCAACAGGAGCACTGGTAAATCACCATTCCAGATTGTATATGGAAGTAGTCCGAGAAATGCATCTGAATTGAGAAAGATAGATAAAGGAGAAATAAGTAGTGCTGAGGCTGAGGATTTTGCAGAACATTTGAAAAACATCCATGAGGAGGTGAGGAAGCATATTACCAAGATGAATGCATAGTATAAGGCTAAGGCAGATGAGAAAAGGAGGTATAAAGAATTTCAGGTTGGTGATGAAGTCATGGTTCATTTGCGGAAGGAGCGGTTTCCAGTTGGTACATATAACAAGCTG
>BSBK01004408.1:1462500-1680000 GCA_027943335.1 Chamaecyparis obtusa | reverse complement strand
GCACCATAGAATGGAAGATTCAAATGATAATTCAAAGTAGATCTAAGATGAAATGCAAGATCTAAGCTAAAGAGATATGCAAGAATGCAAGGAAAGTAGATCTAAAATGATATGAATTAAGCTAGAAGCAATAAAGAAAATGACAATGATGATGCAATGCTTCAATATGAAAGATCTAAGAATGCCATAGCTCCAAGATGCCAAGATTTGCAAGACTTTGAGATTCCAAGATGCTAAGATGCCAAGATTCCAAGATGCTGAGATGCCAAGACTCCAAGAACCTGCAATAAAATTTCAAGGATCTTGAGAAGCTAAGAATGCTATAAGGATGGGATAATGCAAGAGATATGGTATCTCAAGAATGAGGGAGTCTCCTTTTAAATGAATTTAGAAATGAACGGACGGTCAAGATTAAGAGGCAAAAAGAAATGAGCAATGGTGGAGATTAAATCTTGGTTTGATCCATGTGCTCAATATTCTCAAGAGACAAAATCAATGGACATGATTAAGAGGCAAAAATAATGAGTGGTTGAGAGGCAAAAACCTTTTTCAAAAGTCAAAAAGATTCCATCTCATTAGAAAATGTACTTTTCTTTTTATTTTTTATTTTATTTTTTATTATGTTTAGCAAAGTGGTTTACATTATTTAATTAAAAGGGGACCTTTATTTAATTAAAAGGGGACATGTTCTTTTAATTAAATGTGGCTTAGGATAAAGTGATTTTATTATTTAATTAAAATATTTTTTATTTAATTAAAAGAGAGAATTTTCTCTTAATTAAATAAAGCTTAGGATAAAGTGGTCAAACTTTAGGATATAATCAAATAAATGATAAAATGATTTGATCAAGAAATAAGAGATTAAATAAATATGAAAAATTGATTAAGCACAAGATTTAGTCTAGTATTTAAATTTTAATGTTTAATGTTAGAGTGAGGCTCAAAGTTTACTAGACCATTTTTGAGTGGTTACATTTGCCCCTCTTTGACTAATGTGTTAGCGATATGGGAACACGTTGAGTCAAAGAATGATGATGTCAAGGTAACTGATAGAGATCTGACTCCGAACTTGATCGAATGAAGCACAGAAAGGAAACTAACCCCAAACTTGATTGAATGAGAACTAGCAAAGATAAAAAGATACCTAATAAAGATCTGACTCCGAACTTGATCGAATGAAGCACAAAGAAATAGCTAATCCCAAACTTGATCGAACGAGAACTAGCAAAGATAGAAAAATTCCAATGTATAGTTGAAGCAAAATTGTACACTGAAATAGAGATTGAAATTCAAGATAATAAGATAGCATAATCAATTTATAGCTTTGAAAGATAGCATAATCAAGTATGGGTGCACATGAAATAGCTAGTGTGGATGCATCTTGCCCCAAGTGTAGAGTGCAAGATAGAGGAACTACGCATGATGCCTATTTGCTAGGGTTTCATCATGGTACTTGTCCAAGGCGCCACAAGTAGTTGTTTTCACCATAGGATAAATTTATTTCTCTTTACTTTTTCTACCAAGGCACCTGTTTCCAGGTTTTTGCCAAGGCACTTTTTCTATTTTTTATTTTTATTTTTATCTTTTTTTCATTTTTAGATTTTTTTTCTTTTTTTTTAATTTTTAAATTGTTGAAGGAAGTCAAGCCTAATGCTCTATGGAAAATGTTCCTTTGGAAAGATATGCTATGATAGGCCAAGGCTGCTGAGAGATATGCTCAAAGATGTTGATAAGATAGGGAAAGGTATGGAGGATAAGGTAGATGGCGGCTAAGGATTTATGCGTAAGATGGGATAAGGGGAATGGAAGGATAATGAATGAGAGGATTAGAGTAGGTGTAGGATAGTAGATAAGGATTGTGAGGTTTATGTAGGAGTATGTGGAGATGAAAGAAAGATCAACATTGACACACACCATCAAGGGTAGTGAGCAGTTGGAGGGAAAATGGATTGGATATATTGAGGTTTTGATATAGGAAGTGATATGGATCTTGGGACACAAGGAGCCAAGATGGATGAAGGAGAAGATATAGGAAATTTAGAAGGAAGTGGAGTGGAAGTCTTTGGAAGCTTGAATGTCAACTTTGAATTTTCTTTTATATCCAAGTCTTGTAAGAGAATCTTTGGAATCCACATAGCTTTTGATTTTGCTTTACTTTTAGATTCTTTTGATTGCAAATCTTCCATGATGGATTTAGGAACCCATATTTTTGTTATCTCACTCTTTACTTTGAGAAACCTTGTGGTTTCTTAGATATTTCATTTTTCTTCGTAGTCGCATGTCGATTAGATAGGACATGGTGATCTTCATATGAAAGTGGATTCTTGTATTTCTGATTTTTATGTTGCACTTCCAAATTGTTTCCAAAAGACTTGGGAATAATGGATGAAAGAGGTTGATATGACCGCTTTAGATGGATAGTTTCACAAGTATGCATGTCTTTTTTTATATTGAGGTAAGCTAGGAACAAGAGGTATAGTGTATGGAGGCATATAAGGTCCCAATATGGATGGAAGGTGTGAAGGTTTCATCTTTGGATTATAAGGACCAAGGATAGATTTGGAAGATGCAAATGGATAATGGGTAGGGATACCAACATCCATAGAGTGAGCAGTATGGCCAAGGCTTTGATCTGTAAGATTCATATTTATACCAATAGGCTCATGAGTAGCTTTGATAGGAGAAAGTTTGATAGGAGCAATAAAAGATTTCTCATGCAATGGAGTAGGAAAAATGGCATATTTTTGAGATAGTTGTGAAGGATTATGACAAGGAGTTGCTGGGATATTCTGATCTTGACAAGGATCTTTAGATAATATAGGAAGAGTATTTTTCTCTCAATTTTCAATAAGCTCTTTAGAGATGATGGAAGGATCATCTTGATATTTCTTGGGAGATGAATAAGATATAGGAGGTGAAGGAGTTTCTTTTTAAAAGGAATCATCACGAGATTCTTGGGATATGATACTTTGGTCAACCACTGGATAAGGATGGATGGTATCTTGATCTTGATCTTTAGTGATATTTATTTCTTCACACTTCAGATTTTCCTCTTGACATGGAACCACTTCTAGGGACAAGGTAGGGGTTTGGATATGTGTGAGGGGTTCATGAAGGTTTGATGAAGGAACATTTAGGATAGGTATTATAGGTGTTGAAGCACAAGGAAACTTTGGATCTATGACCTTTGAAGCATGGAAGGGACTTGTAGAAATATGTATATTAGCTTGGATCTCTTTTAGAGGTATCCCTCAAGGATATGCATAGGTAGCGTGCAAAGCATTAAGTTCTTTGTTCGATGGAGAAATTTTGGATCGCTTTGATTTTTTAGGAGATGAATGTATGATGTGTAAGGTAGAGGTAGCGTGAGAATAATTACTAGACATGGGTTCATGATTTTTATCAAGCTTGAGAGTAGTATCTTCATTAGGTAAGTCATTAGGATAGTCAACACCAATTATGCCATCATCAATGAAATCTTGGATTTTGTGTTTCAACTCCATGCAATCTGAAGTTTTATGTTCATTATTTCAATGATACACACAATAAGTAGTCAAGAATGAAAGTCTGCTAGAAGTAGTTGAAGGTAATCTCATAAGATTGTTTTCAGGGAGTTTTTCCAATGCCAATTCATAAGATTCTCCAAAAGGAGTAAAGATTCTCTATGTTTCTTCATTTTCTTTATCAAAGATAGGTCGGTTAAAGATAGGTCTATCATGAAGATGTTCTCGATCAAAGATAGGTTTGTCATAAACATGTTTAAGATGTTTCTCAAAGGTAAAGTTGTTGTGAGAGTGAGACGTGGCCTTGCTTGAAGAAGATGCAGATAAAGGATAGACTATTTTCTAAGAATGTTGGCTAGAGGATTTATCTTTTTCTTTCTCCAAGTGTTGGATTCTAGAATGCAAAGATTGGAGTTGTTTAAATAAGGCTTCCATTTATATCTCTTCTTCCTTTGTGTACCTTTTAAACCATGAATATTTATTAGAGGATGTATCATGTTTCTTTTGCATCTATCAAAGTTAGCTTTCAAAGATTGGAATTGTTTAGATATGACTCTCTCTTCTTCTTGAGTGTACATTTTTGGAGTCGTGATTCCTAACTAGCATGAAAGATGATTGTCAAGAGATAATAAGGATTACTTGATGACTTGATTTTCAACCTAGGTAAGAAAAGTGTTCACGTGTTCAAAGTGTAAAAGCGTAAAAGAGATAGTAAAGATAACTTACCACAAGATGCCCAAGTCATGAGTGGATTTCCCTATGTACGACACTTGTGAGAAAGCAAAGATAAGATGCAAGCATCCAAAAGAAATGATATGAAAATAGTGGAAAAGTGAACCATTCACTAACCAGGAGTGTAGTCAAGAGATAGAAGTGATCTTCATTAGATCAAGGCAATTCCTAATGTACTAGTTTCAGACCAAGAGACCAAAAAAATTCAAGTATAAGCTTCCTAAGGCAGCTAAGAGAAAATTTAGAGAAAACCAACTCGAATCAGACGATATTTCTCTTAAGGAGACATGATATTTTGGAATGTCGTACAATATTTCTCACTAGTGTAGGAGATATTAAGACAATGGTTTCCAGTTTTGACAACAAATTTAAATTTTGACAACAAGTTTGAATTTCAAGATCATGTTTTTAAAGCAAATGTGACACATAGAGTAGTCTTCAAACAATCAAGCAAGGGACAAAGCAACCTTGCATGATACAAGCAATTGTGAAGTCTAAAGATAGGTTGCAATATTCCAATAAAATCAAGTGTATGTTCACAAATATTTACACGGGTCTAGCACAAATCGAACACACATCAAGAAATAACTACCTACGGTCAAGGCTAGTATCAAAGTCATTGCCCACAACTTGGTGTCCCAAGGGAATACATATGGTGAGTAATCTTGAGGTGATTTGGGAAGTTGCTTGGATCGGTCCTTGCACAAATATTATGATACTTTTGGTCAAAAGGGTATCCTCTAAGTTAAGGATTTTAGTAAACTTCGTTCATGACTATCACTTGTAGTTTCGCAAGCAAAATTAAGGCCTATAGCCCTACAAGCATCCAAAAAGTATAGTCTCGCAAGCAAGATTCAGACCTCTCAGCCCTATACTAGATGCGCATATTCCCCTTGTAGTAAACAAGATTGAGACCGTTGATGGCCCTACAAGCTCCCAATCAAGTGCAGTCTTGCTTAGCAAGATTTAGGCAGCTAGGCCCTACACATGAAGAAGCATTAGGAATAGAAAATAGTCAAGTTTCCCCTCTCTTTGGATTGAAGGAAGCTTTTGATTATAGTGGGATGGAGTAGTCGGGTTCACTTTTTCCCCACTTGGGTCGTTCCCAAAAGATTTCTCTCTTAGAAGACCCTCTAAAGGTAAATGCAAGAAAGTAAAAGGATAGCTAATGAAGGTCTAGATTTCTGATTTTCCAAAAGGAAAAGAGCATAGTCTCCTACTCCATAGTGTCTCCCAAACACATCAAGCACATGTTCATGTACCAAAAGAAAACTAATTAAGCTATGTGCCTATGAAAAATGATCTAATGATAGCAAAGACACACAAGATCTTATAATAAAAGTGCCAAGATCTAGTTACATACCTTGAACACAATTTTCCAAAATCTCAATTGTTATTAGTCTTAGCAATGCAATTCTTTTGGCAAGAAAATCCTATAAGACCACAAGTTAGGGCACAAAAATATGTAAATTAAAGCAATAACCCTGCAAAACCACTTGTTAGGAGATAGGAAATATCAAATACTTGCAAGAAATCTCAATCATGCATTGAACTATGTGCAAATAAAGTGCAAGCTCATCACAATTTATTTTTTTTGCTTTTGACCTAGTCAACAAGATCTGATTTTTTTTCTATAATTTTGGCCCCAAAAATAGAAATGAAAAGAAGAGACCCCTCTTAAAAATCTGAGAGCTTTCCAAAAATGTAAAAAAATTTAGAAATATCCCTTAATTTGTGCCCTAGAGACCCATTTTACCAAAACAGACCATTTTTTTTTTAAATCGACTATTTGAGCTATGTTATTGGACAAAGAAGTAACCCCCTTTATAATTCTGATACCTTTCCAAAAATGTATTTTTTTTCAAAAAATACGATGATTTGTGACCATAAATTAATTTTCATGAAAAATCGATTAAAAATTATAACTCTTGGAAAAATGATCAGAAAAATCTAATTTTTAGACTGAGACACCTTTATCCATCCCCAACCTGCAAAAAAAATTTCAAACCAAAACTCCAAGCCGTTTGTGAAATATGATCAAATCTTTCAAAATCTTAGGGTTTTTGCCTTCAAATCAACATGCACAAGGGTTAGCATTAAAAACCAAAGTGAATATCCCAAAATTCATGGGTTTTCCCCGTGGTGGGTGCCAAAAAATGTGTACCAAAAAGTGAGGTCACTTCTATAAACCATTACACTTGAGGGAATCCATGAAGAAGAAGATCTCAAGAAGTGGCTTATAGCTTCCTATCCATGACGTGCAAGAACCATGTAGATATTATGAATGGTGGCTCTCAAATGAACCTTAAAGAAAGACCCTTGCAAGGTGCACCATAGAATGGAAGATTCAAATAAAAATTCAAAGTAGATCTAAGATGAAATGCAAGATCTAAGCTAAAATGATATGCAAGAATGCAAGAAAAGTAAATCTAAGATTAGATGGATTAAGCTAGATGCAAGAAAGAAAATGACAATGATGATGCAATGCTTCAATATAAAAGATCTAAGAATTCCATAGCTCCAAGTTGCCAAGATTTTCAAGACTCCAAGATTCCAAGATGCTAAGATGCCAAGATTCCAATATGCTGTGATGCCAAGACTCCAAGAACCTGCAATAAAATTTCAAGATCTCAACAAGCTAAGAATGCTATAAGGCTAGGATAATGCAAGAGACATGGGATCTCAAGAATGAGTAGAGAGTCTCCTTTTAAATGAATTTAGAAATGAACGAACGATCAAGATTAAGAGGCAAAAAGAAATGAGCAATGGTGGAGATTAAATCTTGGTTGATCCATGTGCTCAAGATTCTCAAGAGACAAAATCAATGGACATGATTAAGAGGCAAAAATAATGAGTGGTTGACATAAAGAGGCAAAAGCCTTTTTCAAAAGTCAAAAGATTTCATCTCATTGGAAAGTGCAATTTTCTTTTTATTTTTATTTAATTATTTATTATGTTTAGCAAAGTGGTTTCCATTATTTAATTAAAAGGGGACCTTTATTTAATTAAAAGGGGACATGTTCTTTTAATTAAATGTGCCTTAGGATAAAGTGATTTTATTATTTAATTAAAAGAGAGAATTTTCTCTCAATTAAATAAAGCTTAGGATAAAGTGGTCAAACTTTAGGATATAATCAAATAAATGATAAAATGTTTGATCAATAAATAAGAGATTAAATAAATATGCAAAATTGATTAATCACAAGATTTAGTCTAGTATTTAAATTTTAATGTTTAATGTTAGAGTGAGGCTCAAAGTTTACTAGACCATTTTTGAGTGATTACATTACTTAACCAATCAAGGCTTTACAAGAACACATTTTTAACATTACCACTCAATGCTTGAACAATCAACTCAATCAGTAACTTTTTCATAGAAGCATGTGCAAGTGAAGTTCCATAGTCCAACATTTTATTCATAGGATTAGATTCATATCCTTGTCCTGATCACAGTCCTACAATAGGCATAACTCTTGCAACAAAAGTTCACCCATTAATAAACATTCAAGGTTACATGTTTCTCAACTCAATACACTTGCTAGGGTTGGTAAACATTTCATCAGGCATGATTCAAGGTATCTGATATTCTGATCACTTTAGGAATCAAAAGAACAGTCCACAATGAATTTTCAATCAACTAACTGGGACAAATTGTTACTATTTAGATAGGTCATAAATTGCCCTTCTAACATAAGTCTACTCCCTTCATTCCATACAAAAACCATCTTCAATAGATGATGCCCAATCATCAATCAAAATTTCACAAACACAGAGATAGATATCAAATGACTTTGTAATCATATTCTCAAAAGGAAAACAGTAACTTCAATATAAGACAGACTGTCATCATTTGTACAATTGCAACTGCAGTTTTAATACCAATCTACTTGTTCATTCTCAATTCCTTATCCATATAATCATTATGGATGTCTTGTTATATTGTTTCAATCCTTAAAAAACACTTACCAACCTTTATAAACTCATACGTTATGCCAATCCAATCAAACAACTTAACCACTATCAAAAACTCAAGAAAGTCACTATAACAGTCAACTAGGGCTTCAAATTTCTTGTACATACCATAACCATTCGATGTGAGACCAAATGCATTCAAAGGCATTGTGAGTCTACTCTTAAATTCCAAAGTTTCATAATTTTCTAACGGTTACAAATGGGGTTATAACCAAACCCTTGTGTGCAACTCCCAAACTGAGGGTTTCATAACAGATTTTACAAAATCTAATGTATCTCTTGTTATGGGTCACAACCAAGCACCAAACTTGGTTCAAAAAAGAGGTAGTCCATCATTCTTTATTACAAAACAAGTTTGGGTTCTTATTCAATCCATTTATCATATTAAAAGTAATCAAGAACATAAAAAAATGTGACTGTGTTGAACTGTCCACTTATATATTTTGATTCTTTATTGAATCCCTAAGAAAAATACAATACAAATCTCTTTGGTTTGATGGTGTACAAATTCATAACCCTCATTTCCACTCACTCCATGATCATCACATGATCCTTTACATCCAACATGGATGGAAGTGTACTTGACTACTCATCAATCTTGTAAACAACTTGATGACAGTCAGAGCATTGGATTTGATCAATACACACAGCCTCTCAGTGATATTTTGCACTTTTACATTTAATGCCTTCACAACTTTGAATAAACCACCTAGACATGCCAAAATGAACATTTTATGGCCTTTTACAACCTTGGTACCCTTTCATGGGTTAGTTTACATCTTTTGACCTTATGGACCTTATTAGGACCTAGTTGACAACTTGAGCAACTTTTTCACAATTTTGACCAAAATGGCATATAGCCTTACATCTTTGTTCCAATAGACTCACTAGTACTTTAATACATCATTAATGACCTTATTACACCAAATCATCACAATTGTTCACATTTTGACCTTTGACCTCCTATATGTGTATGTACCTTAGGTGCTTCTATACCATTGGATCTTCCACACTCAAAAAAATTAAGCACCATACCAAGTCTAGTATTCCCTATTGCATTACAAAGCCCACAAGAAAGAAGTTAGGGATCTACAATCCTCTAGTAATTAGCATTGATTTCATTAGGAAACCACCTATATAAGAAAATGCCACAATGACTATTTATTGTAGTAAACGATATTTCAAATATTGCTATATTGGTTGCATGTAAGGAAACCGTATTTTTGTGTGTCTTTTCTCCAATCATGTTACAATAGATTTTTTGCTACCAACACCCATTGCATTTGAATAGGACCCTAGGTTTTTTAGTCACTTATAGCAATCCTTGTGGTGGAGATTAGATAGTCAACTAGATCAATCCACGACTTATCATTAAGAGATAAATAACAAAATGGAGGAGATCAATTGCAGACTAGCTAAGGGCGCACACCCTCTATTCAAGGTGGTAAAATAAGCAAAATGGTACATCTTAAGAAACTCTAAATTTAGTTTCCACAATTTACCAAATACATGATAGGGCCAGTGCACTATCAACTACAAACCTTTAGACAACTTTGTGTAGGTATGAACAATACTTTGTGCTAAAGTGTAATCCCCTACAACATCTCATATACTAGCTCAAGCACTTGCAATATGGCATGTTACAATGCAACCATCAACAACTCTTCACATGACAATTGCCAAAATTCACAAACTTTAGTCATAGAATTTTTTAATATCATGACTGGTGTCAAGTGTTGGGAAGAGGTAGAGGAAATAAAATACCAGTGGAAATGATGATGTTTTTAGTGAAGATTCAACACTCATAGGTTAGCATAGAATTTGAATTGGTCACTAAGCTACTACATGGCATACATGAAGGTTTAATTCAAGGAAAGAAGGACCCTCTTCATGTCAATTTCAAACTCTATTATCCATGTGTTATTAAATTAGAACAAGGATACATGTAGTACCTAATAGGGTTTTGAAAAGGAAAATAACCAAGGAAGGCTACCAATCTAGATGTGGAGTTACAAATGGTATAGAAAATGCCTAAAGAATCACAATAATAAGTGAAGAAAGATAATCACAACATATTGCATATTTAATTATCTCAGAAATGACTTCTGATGGACAACGTGCATTCTCAACACATCCACATTTAGCATACATATCCAGGAGGGCATTCTCTACAAAAATATGAGATTCTAAACCATTTCTTATAGTATGGTACTGGATTGCCTAGCCGTTTTGCATATCTAAGAGGTTCCCCCACGCCTTCAACACAAGCAAAAATGTGAAATGGTCTAGCCAAGTTTGGTTGTAGAGTGCAAGGGCTTCCTTGTTCTAGTTCTATTTTTATTAATACATTCCACAAAGAAAGGGGTGGGTCATACATTAGATCAAAATTTAGGTGTGCAACAGGTAAACCCCTTACCTTCATATACATAATTACAAGTTTGAAAGCCAATTAATAGGTGCAATATAATAGAACAAGTATGTAAAGAGAGAAATCATGATGTGCATACCTGATAAAAACCCCTAAAACTTGATATTACTCCACAAAAGCCGCTCCACAAAAAGTTGCCATTGCTCTTCTACAAGTCGCTTCTAATCTTCTAATATTGCTCCCGCATATAATATAAATATCGTTGTCACATTTTTTTTTAAAATGTTGCCTGCGTTCGTTGGAATTCTGATGAACTTGCACTTTGTCGAAATTCTGACAAACGAGGGCAACATTTTTATAAAAAAAAAAAAAGCAAATTTGACACAAATTGCTTTGTCATATAAAATCCCATACTTTGTCAAAAAATTTCATCGGAAAATGCACCCAAATGAGTTAGTGTACCTATGCATTAGTCAAAACTTACAAGAATTTTAGATGTTACTCAAAAATATAGAAAAAAGAATGAGGGATTTGATTAGTAATTTTAATGATGATTGACACTCTTCTACCAAGCATAATTGATCAGCAAGGAAACATCAAGCTTTTACAGATATGGAAGGATTAGGCAAGGCCTATAATTGATGCTCAGGTGGAACACATTTGTGAAGATTTTGATGCTAGTATGCTAGAAACAAGTATTGATAAGATTATAAACACCATCACATTTTTTGATACATTTGAAAAGGAAGCAAATCAATGTGTCGTCAAATACAATCCTTATAGGGCTAAGGTTGATGAGGTCATGAACTTTGAGTGGCCCACGAATGAAGAATTTTCTAGCTAGGTAAAGGGAATACACAGAGGTTTGAAGGGAAAACAATTAGCCTCTAACTGTTTGATGTGCTTACTTTATGTTGTCTCTTTTGTAGCACTTTCCAATTTTCTGTGGGGTAGTTATTGGGCCCCACAAGAGCGGATTTCTCTTCAAGATGTACAACATGAAATCAAGTACAAGGGATGTTCAATTTATGCGGTTTCTATTTTTGTCTCTTCTGGAGTACTTTTGTAATTGTATTTTTGTATGTCAAATGAATATGTGACATTTGTCTCCTCGGGCCCTTATCTTGTTGCTCCCTTGTTTCTATAAAGGAGAATCAAGGCCATGAGACAAAGGGTCTGAATCCTTTTTGATAGAATATAGTGTTTATGTTTGTCGGTCTTAGGTGAAGTTTATGTAATTTTGAATAATTTTGTAAACATTTACAGAGCAAATACAAAGAGTCGGTGTTGTTTTGTTGCAGGTTTTGAGTCAAATTGCAAGTATGTCTCATTATATGATGAGAAATTTCAAATAAATGAAAAAATATATTTCTGGCCTATTTCTCTCCTTTGTTTGAATTATGTGTTTTGTCTTAGTTTGATCAAGGATTTTATTAATTCAGTACATCATTATGATGTAAGTGGTTTGTATTCATGCTTTGATTCAAGGAATTAATTAAAATGCTCGGATATTTGAATCACAGACTTGTAGGGTTTATTTAAGGATTATGATAAGCAGTTTAGGTCATAAATATTGTTGAAATATATTGTAAGGCAATGTTATTTTAGATCCAGAGGTTATTAAGAAAAATTCTTGTCATAAAGTGTTGATGTATGTCAAATTTACAATTAACCCAATGAATAGGACACTTATCTGAGTTGTGGTGTTTACTGGTTTTTTCTTGTTCTAATTCATATTTCTTCATATCATTTTGAAACAATAACGAAGTTTATCTTTAGATTGTGTATGTTGAAATTATTGAAATATCCCTATCTTATGCTCCATTTTAAGTTACAGATTAATGAATAATTAGCCATTATTTAGCATCTGCTTATTATGTTGAGTTTAATATGAGATTTATCTCCTTAATTGAATCTGACTATAAGTTTGGTACAGATATTATAGGAGAATCACAGGATTACCCTCCTAGGTATGCAAAGCCTAAAGTGTAGAAGGGGTTGAGTTTTCCTTGTTAGTTGGTCCAAGTCCATTTGTCTATTAATCCTAAGAGTTGGCATCTCTTTAGCTAAATAAGTGGGTCACTTGGTGTCATTTATGAGTAAACCATACTCCAGGAACCAACTGGATCTTTTTGATAAAGAATTTGTTGTTGAATAGCATGTTATGGTTAGCAAATTGAATGAATAACTGCTATATAGTCAATATTTGTTTGTAATCATGCTTAGTAGAGGTTCTCTTGTGTGGGTTCAATGTCAGTTTTACATGTTTGTAAAATATAATTTCAAACATATAGCACTCTATGAATAGACCGTTGAATCACCTTTTTGGGATACACATATCTTGGTACACTTGACCAGTCCTTCTTAACCCCTACTATGTGTAGGCTATGTGTAGATGGCTATAAGACCCCCACAAAGTGTGGACCTCCAAGATATCTAAGCAAATGATAGACAATCATTTGATTGCAACAATGATCAATGTCTGAGCTATTGCAAGGGATTAGTTAGCATTCACTTGGTTCATAGAGGTAGGTAAAACATTGTCAAGAGCTACCCTAGTTATGATATAAGGAAGATTGAATTTGCAATTACATTAGCATGCAAGCAATGCTAATTGAAGCTAATCGTTGTATCAAGAGAATTTGTAGGTAGTCACCTATACCACAAGGGTTATCTGCTAAGGGTTGGTGCATATTATGAAGAAGATAGATAACAATACCAAAAACGTCACAAGGTGGTATAAGTCAAAAGCAACTTCTTCTTGGGTGGTCAAACTTGTCATTGATGGCTTAAGGGCAATTGAAGCTCAAATCCACCTCATTGAATAGGTTGACTACTTATAGAAATCTCACTTACACCTATATGGCCTTGAGGATGAAGATTGTACCCCCAATATAGTATGGGATACATCAAATACTTTTCCTAGTTCTCTAGTGTTGCGTATAGTATGGGATGCTTGCCATCATCACGACTAGTGCCAAAGATTGGGAAAAAGGATGAGACCCACAATGTAGTGTGTGCATACCTTTTCTATCTAGGCTACACTAAAA
This sequence comes from Chamaecyparis obtusa, assembly GCA_027943335.1. Classification (NCBI taxonomy): domain Eukaryota; kingdom Viridiplantae; phylum Streptophyta; class Pinopsida; order Cupressales; family Cupressaceae; genus Chamaecyparis; species Chamaecyparis obtusa. The sequence continues at coordinate 1,666,375 of BSBK01004408.1, read as the reverse complement.
GGTTAGGTGTTAGTCACCCATTGTTACTCGTCTAAATGACCTCATAGTTTGTGCGCACTATTACTTAACCCATTGTCAATGGCAACATCAAGTAGTATGGACTGCTTGATCGTTATCAAAGATAACAATGGATTGGAAAAATGACAAGATCAAGTGTAATATGGGATGCATCAACATTCCTTTTCCAAATGAGATATTCTTACAAACTTATGTGATTGTGAACTAGGTAGTGGGATAATGCATTCAGTAGGTTGCATTTATTTCCACTTTATCAATTGTTGTTTATGTAAACTTGTTATTTAGATGTGGATCATTCACACTGGACATATGTGACATACATGTGAACTAATCACAATTGAGCATGTGATGCGCACAAGTTTACTATTGTGTGTGTGATGTATGTATGAACTAGTCATTGTTGTACTTATGATGTGTACAAACTAATCATTGTGGTACTTGTGATGTACATGAGATAGTCACTGTTGTCCTTGTGATGTGTATAAACTGGTCACAATTGCACTTGTGAGGTGTGAACTAGTCCCCCTATGTATAAGTGGTGTACACTTGAGCCAATCATTGGGTAACTTGGGATTTTGGAATGATATGACCCTTGTGTGAATTTGTGTTTGTCTCATGTGTGATCATTGGTCTAAGTATAGGTTTAGAAATGCCCTAACATTAGAAGCTTACCACTTTTGAGTACACGTAAATGGTGGTGTGGAGTTGCTAACACGACTATGGTTAGAAAAGTTTGGATGTCAACACTTCTAAGTTAAGTTGGAAAATGCTTGGTCAATTAAATTGGTAGTGTAAAATAATATTAAAAAAATTTAGTAATTAAGGAGCGGTTTTCTCACACCTAATTTTGTTACATCATCATCAGCTCTAACATGCATCAACAATTTTTGATCCCTTGGTTGTTTACTCTAATCTTCATTTGCTCCCACCACTTTAAGAGGCCCTTCCACCGCACAACTTTTTGTACTTTATCAAGGTTCTCATTTTAGGATTATTCACTTGTCTATTTCTTTGTTTTCTCACTTTTCTTTGTTTTTGTGTTTGCTTAGAGTCTAGAGCCTTTTTCGTCCCGTTTCTTCACTGTTGTAATAGATGTCCAATATAAATCATTGACTAATTCTATCAAAATCAAATGTCTCAAGTTGTCCTCAAATCCAATGCATACATTAATCGCCATTTAAGGTTAGTTAATTCATTTTGCTTTTATCCCGTTGTAGATCATTTGCTTCCTCTCTTTATCTCCAAACCGCTTTACATAATTGTTTCTTTCATGTCTATGTTTTGAGTTTGTATTGCATTGATTGTCTCTCTTCCTTGCTCATCCTTTATCTAGGTAGCCCATTTTTTGACATTGTTTGCATTGCCATTAGTATTTCAGATGTAACATTTATATGGTAAACCTAATTTGTGGTATTGCAGCTAATCACGATCACTAGCTAAAATGTAACATTTATATGGTAAACCTAATTTGTGGTATTGCAGCCTAATCACGATCACTAGCTAAAATGTAACATTTATATGGTAAACCTAATTTGTGGTATTGCAGCCTAATCACGATCGCTAGCCAAACTAATGCAAATCAATCTACTAACAAAATTTCTAGGTGATCATTGTGCACAACATTGAAGACATTGAACAGCAAAATCTAGAATTAGATTTGAGTTGTTTGATAAATATATACTTTGGTTTTTGACACATCGACACCCAATTGCACCAAGTATTATAATCACCAAGTTACCTAATTGCTTCTCTACAGTTATTTTCTCTATTTTAAGACCCCACATTATCCCAGGTTCTCGCAGTAATCTTTACACAGGTGCACTGCTGTATTTCACCATTGACTCTAAATGCTTCCCCCATTTCAGTTAGGAATTTTCTATATTCCAATTAAGTCATCTTTTTCCCAGCCTTGGCCATTATAGCCTCCATCTTTTATAAATTTCAAGCAAGGTGCACGTTTATTAGTGTGTCATGTGTCTTAGTTGATCGTTGCATGTATGTGTTTATATGTGGTATAAAACTATGGCCAGCTAGCAGGGCTAAGTACACCTCCATGTATGCAGACACTCATACAATATAATATAATTTTTTTATTTGCAAGAGGAAATACAAATACTATTATTTTGTTCATAAATAATATAAAATTTTAAACAAACTAAAACAATGCATTAAAAGATTTTATACAGTAGAACAAAACGTTTAATTAGACTTCAATATAATCACTAGCTTCAAACTTTTTCAAATGGGGTCTCTATTAACAAACCGACCTTGTTACTGACAACACGAGACAGTAGGTACTCATTCCTTACATTTTGGGTTCACTAATGTCAAATATCATGATTCAAGTATACCGTTAGCATACAGGGTTGAAGATTTTTTCACATAACCCAAAAAATTGAAGAAATTTTGGAAAAAAAAAGAGAGAAATCTGACCGACTTAAATCAATGAGAAAATATGCTTACAGATAATTACTTCAAAACCTCACTTGACTTAACCAAAACATGAACTACATTGAGTATGATGCTTCGCCGAATATGAATTTTACATAGTGACACGACGGGCATGGCTTCTCTCCGGATTCATACATTCAACTTGAAATCCCAACATTTTGTTCAAGGCATTTACATATGCACGCACACTAGAGACAACAATATCCATTCCAGCTCCTGTCCCACTGTTCCAATATTGAAGAATCAGATCAAGGTGAAAAAATAGAAATATATGTTTTTGTATGGTAGAGTAATTTTCTGCAAAAACAGAATGGTAACAAAAATAATGTAAACACCTAAAGGTCCGTTGAACAGTTGCTCCAGTAAGTGCATGTGTTGAAGAATGTCCTTGCTGTGCTCGGATCACGACCCTTGTAGATGCCAATGCATCAATACCTTCCGTCACAGCATTTAGTGAATACTCCAAAAGATTCACAGGTACCTGCAAGTCATGGTTTATTGTTATTTCCTTCAATCAAAATATACGCCTATCAAGCAAATCAAGCAAATTTATTTCCTTTTGGGATGAAGGAACGAATTGTAGATTGGTGCTTTTTTTACGACAATGCGATGAATAAATTCTTGAGATAATTCACTGGATTGGAAATCTAGAAGCAATATTGCAGCATCCGCACAAGGGCATCCATGACTTAATTTTTTATTTTTTATTTTCCAAAAAGCGAGCATTTTTTATGCACTACTAACAAGCAACAACTATTGGTTTACAAATTATGATTTTTCATAAATCATTATCCACTATTCAAAGCACTAGTTTCAATTTGACCGAAGGAAAAATAAACTTTGATCCTGCTCTGCCTCTAATGCACAGCTGCAGATTAGAGCACACAGATAAATACGCTTCCTATACCATTTTTCCTCGGAGCATGTGAGTATGCATTGACAGGTAACCGTAGTATACAATATAATATCAAAGGTAAATACTGTTTGGCATCAGAAACTTGTTAAAATTTACAGGTCCCCACGCAATGTATTTTAGTACTATAAAGCATGTAATAATGTTGGTATTTAAGATTGTCAAAGCTGGACAGTTGACGATTTGGTAGTTGGAACTTTAGACCATAAAGCTAACAGAAATATTATTTCCTCCAACTCTATGCACAAAGTCAAACACATCATACAACCCATGGAAATTGAACACATCTTACCAAAATCTCTGATAAATCCTAATCATGGAGATATCTTTGTTTTTCCAACTTCTATTAAAAACATTTCATTGTTGTATTTTATAAAAGATGTCAATATATCCATCATCTTCTTTAGAAAAAGAAATTGGTTATATACTTAACACCAAACAGAATGACATTGCAAAAAGTGAAAAAAAAATTCAATAGTTAACATTCAAGCATATCATGCAATCACTATATGCTTCATTCATTTTAAGAGAAAAAATAGAAGTTGATACTGAAAAAGATAAATCTTAAGAGCGACCAGAAATAGCTTATTCAGCCATACCTTAACAATACTATCAATAGCCTTATATGCAGCATCTACAGGACCAGTTCCGACAGAACATGCAACATGCTCTTCTCCATTTGGACCTAACAGTTTGACAGTCCCTGTGGAAAGACCCAATGTTCCACATGTCACCTGCATTTCAATGTCTCGTACACATTAAAATTTTGTAACTCATACTTTAAAATAAAAGTTTTGTAGTTCATATGCTTTAAAATAGTGATAATAGAAGCTGCAGTATGCCTCATTAGCAAGTATGAGGAATGCTATATCACAAATAACTTGATATAAAATTATCTACCTGCAAGTCAGCAAGTGACCAGATAGCTTGAGGTTGAAATATTTCATCCGACATCAGTGCTTCCAAATCTCCATCAGACAATGACTGCAAAGAGAACAAAAATTAAGTAGTTTATTCTGTAGTATTTAATTAGGTTCCAATGCACATTCTAATTGAAGCACAGAACTGATCAAAATAAGAATATGAGATAGAACCTAATTATAACAAAAACAAATTCAGGTCAAGGCCAATATAGCTTGTCAAGGAAAGCATTATCAATACTAAATTCTAGCAACAAATTTTATAATGGCAGCAAACAAAACCAAGTAGCAAAAGTCATCTACAACCATTAGAAAGCATAAAACATTTTCCATTAATGTAACACAACGCAAAGTTTTCAATAATTCTCCAAAGGCAAACAATGATTATGTACCTCTACATGACAAAACATCAATTCTGGGATTTTCTTAAAGTTAAAATAGAGCTAGACATTCTAAAACACTTGGCAGTTGGCAATGATATTCAGTGTGTCATTCAAAATGACTACAATCATGGCTTGCAAGAAAGAATTTGACTCTTTTCTAGCTTGTTATCTCTTGTTAAAATGTACTCTCTTGTACTCCAAGGTTGAATTGACGCTAGTGACTATTTTTAAAAAATCAAAACAGCTGCAGATTTCTCCAAGTTTGTGGGATGGGGTGACACAGTTTCATAGACAGTAAGGGGGCCTAAACTAGCTTAAAAAACACATAACAGATGAAATTTGCCGTAAGGAGAACTCAAAGTACTAAAAAGATCAATAACTTTGCATATTATTTTGAGTTACTTGCCTACATCAAACCACTTGTAATTTACCAAACTTATTATGACCATTAGCACATTCTCTTGCTTGTGTCAAGCATATTCTTTCCATGATTGTATGTTACCAGAAGAGTTTTTTTCTATGATTTACTTATTTTTATTTCAAGGTCCAAGCAACCATTACAATTTGAATGTCACTTATCCTTCAGGTGTTTCTATCAACACACAATTAATAAAAACCATTTCACAGAAAATTTGATTGAATAGAGTGATGAGTCTTATGCATAGATAGTGGTATAAAGGTACTTCTTACCTTTTTCTTCTCTGCAAGAGCTTTGAACCGCCGGAAAACGTCATCCAATTCTTTTCCATCTAACTCATAGCCAAGCTAAAATCAATATAAACAAAAAATGAGGCTATTCTAATATAGATCAAGAAAGAAGTGTATCACAGAATATATCTCCATCCAATACCTAGCCAATAATAATCTTACGGTCTTACCAATTAGGAAAACTCAAACTACACTTTCAGTAGTTTCAAGTTAAAATTTGCATACCTGCAATAATCGTGACTTCAAGGCATGGCGACCACTGGTTCAAAAATCAAAGAATATTTCCAGATTATGCCATGTACAAGGGAAGAAAGTCATACTCTGATCAAGAAAACTTAGATGAAGACTCCTCTCATTAAAATTTTCAGATTATACCACATCCAAGCTTAAACGATTTTGTGCACCTTTCAAAAAGTAGTCACTAAATCCAGAAGTATATTAAAAAAAACCTGATCTTTTAACAATTTCAGAAGAATTGTCTTGATACTATGATGTATTCCCCTATCTTATCTGTGATTCCTGAGATATCACTTCAGAGAGCTACCATATTGTTCATTTCACACAATAATATAAGATTAAATACTTTCAAAAATGGAAATGGTAATAGAAATCCTCCTTACACTCATTCTCTCAAGTCTACCAGTAAGTCTAAATCACATATCTAGTTACAGAATTTGGAAGATAAAACCTCTATTGTTAATAGAAAGGTGAAATAGTACAAGCATCAAATATGAAAACAGCTGAGTGTTTCTCAAGACAACACAAAGGCAACATTAAACAATGACTACCTATATTCTATTACACAAGGTCAAGACTGAACATTTTGCTAGAAACTACTTAGATCAGGAAAGAGCAATAAGTAAAGAATATACCTTAGGGGCCTAAAATCCACATATTGCAATCAATACATTCAAGATACTAAATACAATTTAAAAATAGTAAATACAAATTAGTAAAATATGTGAAAAAATATAGTATATTGATGTATAGTTATGCTCTCAACAAAGATGCTACTTGGACTTAGCAAGTATTTCAAGAGATTCCAGGTGGCTAGTATTTGTTAGAACTTGCTACTTCTATCAATTTTTTCAAACAAAAACAATGGATTATATAAGAAAATTTTGACAATTATATAGCACATGCAAATATAATTCTAGAAAGTCTCATAAGACACACGAGAAACTCACATCACTACTGCATTATAATCACTAGACTATAATAGACAAAAAGGATTTATGCCATACCAAACACCCTACGGAATATGACATGTCATACCAGCATAAACACATAGGAAGAGTCATCATAAACAAGCCATGTTCCTCAACCATACCAAATTCATGGGAACGTGTAATGTCCTTGGTAGGACAATTAGCTCAAATCCTAGCTCTTTCTAATCATCAAGTTCCCAATGTGGGCAAGGTGAGAGTCTATGGAGACAAGAATGAGTACAATGAAAATAACTGACAAGATATTGGCAGCTAGTTTACCGATTTGCATTAAATATAAATGCTGCTTATATCGGAAACTACTTACAATTTTCGTAGGCACCAACCTACAGGAGACACCAATCCCCTCCATTGAGCACCAACTCAGCAAGAGACACCAATCTCTTTGAATGTGAGGCACCAACCTTCAACAAAATGATGATTCATATGAACTTCACAAAAATGTTTATCTTTGTGTATGCTCCAACACTTTTTTAGATCTCCTCCAAATATCTTCACGAATTCACCCAAAAGTACTTTGTAGAACTGCTCACAAACCCCTTCACAAGATTTGCATAAATGCTGCTCATAAATTTGCAACATCTTGCCCTCAATCTCTGCTCTTTAATCTGCTCTAGATCTGCTATAGTTCTCTAATAAGCATAGTTAGCCCACTTGTCAAGGACAGCAAGACGGCAGGACAGGTTTTGAGGATGGGGAAACAAAGGGTCTCAATATGGGGACGACGGGGGGACGGCGCTATATATACTATACATATAGTACTTAAAATGCTAGTTATGAAAAGATGTACAAGACTATTAAGAAGTAAAATAGCAAAATTGCAAATGCCAAATACTAAATAGTAAATACTTGAACATTGATGTTTTGAACATTGAATATCAAATTACTACTCATAAATTAGAATACTAAATAAAATTGTCAAATCGACACATGGAAGATTTCTATTATACCAAAAATATCATAGAGATGATTACAATGAGTAGTATGATATCAAAACAAGTACAAAATGTCAAAATGTAGAGAAAGGAGGCCTCTAATCATTCTTCAAGGTAAACTCCTCATCACTAGAACTATTGGACTACTCATGGTCAAGATCTGCCAAACGAACACCAACCATTTGAATTCGTTGCATCCTCATCCTCATCAATCTGTGATGATTCCTTTGGCCCAACATCCCATCGTGATGTTGGGCTCTCCTTGTACACACGTGTCTTGCAATCAGTGATACGCAAGGCACTATGTACAACCACTAGCTTCTTTGTTCTCCTAGAGGTAAGTTTCTTTCTCTTAAGAGAGTGGATGAAGCTATAAGCAGACCAGTTCCTCTCTGAAGCTGAAGAACTAGAAACCTAAGATAGAAGACAAATGGCTAGTGTGCTAGTCATTGATTTCTGTCCATGATAGCTCCATCACAAAATCAAGTCCTCCTATGCCATAGTTTTTATATTTTCCTTTGCCGCACTTGAATAACCCCTAAAAGTGGTAAAGTTTGTCCACTTGGTGTGAATCTTGCCAATAGTTTTAGAAACATACATCCTATCAATGAACCTAAAGAACCCTTCCTTCACCTCATCATCCTGAATCAGTGTAATTCTACCATGCCTAGGCATGTACCACTTCGAATTCAATGCATAAGCAGCCATGTGCAAGGGAGTGTTTAGGCTGTCCCATTTGCGTTGAATGATTGGTTGAATGTGCTCATTGTAGAATGCTAAAGTAGGGTCCTCTCGCACAACATCACTCATTTGGTCAAGCATAGAATAGATGCACTCATACACCTCTCCAAGGCTAGGTGCATCCCCATCCCCATATCTAATGACTTGGAAAACTAGAGCAATGAGAGACTATGTATTATGCATTACTCCAACATACATCACTCTTCACTATCTCCTTCACCCTCTTCCCCTACTCTATCCTAGCCTCATCCCATCGATTCCAATCATTTGTCAAAACTATGAGTTGTTGTGGCTCTTACAACTCAAGCATTCTCTCCAAGAGAATGAAATAGGATGCATATCTAGTCTCAACTAGTTTCAAGCACTCCTTCGCTAAGCTCCTAAAGGGTGCATGTTAAGTGTGGTGGTTGCAGATAAACATTTGCACATCTCTCACATCACTGACCACACCTCTAATCCAATCAATCTTCCCCATGTCCATGAGTGCATTGTTCATGGCATGCACACATGGAGTCCACCAAATATGTTTGTATGCTACCTCAACAAACTTCCCTCCAGTTCTACACGTGTTGCATATGTCACTACTTGGACCACATTTTGTGGCCCAACCTCTTCAATAGCCGTCTAAAGGATGTCAAACTAAAAATCAGCAACTTTTTGATGCCCTGAACAATCAACCGCCCTAAGAAAGAATGGGTCATCTAAACATGTAACTATGATGTTTATGAGTGGACGATGCCTAATGTTTGTCCACCCATCCATAACTATATTGCATCCAGACTCCTCCCAACATGCCCTCGTCGTCTCCATCAATGCAATGATCTTAGCATAGTTGTTATCCAAGATCGTGGTCCTCAATTTGTGGTCACCAAGTGGCACATATGATGGTCCTCCCCTCACCAACATCGACATCCTCTCCTTATAATGAGATCTACCTACGCTTCGTGCAGACACCCTGCTAATCCAGGCCATACCCAAAATACCACTTACTAAAAATAGTAAGTCGACCAAATTGACCCGAACGAAGAGCAGATATGATAAACTAAACCTCCAGAATGGAGTCCCAACACTAGCTCCACAATCTGACCCCCTCTGAACGCCTGATTAGCTTGCGAGGGTCACCAAACCAAGATAATCCCGAAGTCTAAAAAACGGGGATATTATAGTCCTCCCTTCCCAAGATTGCTTGTCCTCAAGCAATCAGGGAAAACAAGCCACATCACAATCCACCCGGATCCCAAGGATGGTCATGAGTAATGTCCCGATCCACCTCATACTCTTGTAAAGAAGTCAACAATATCAGCAGTACCAACACCAGCAACTGAAAAACTGCACTCAACACCTGAACTGATGATGTTGCAACAAGATCGCCTCGTGGGAGAAACTCAACTGAGGGTAACTCACACGGAAGTAACTCAACCAACAAACTAGACTTTCTCCCAGTCTCCGAGCTAACCAAATCATCATAACAGTCATCAAAAGGGTTCCCTGAAGAACTGTGTGACTGATAGATGTCCTGAACGTGAGGATCGAATGTAAAGCTGTAAGCACTCCTCACCGTGTACACCTCTGTAAACTGTTCAGCTAGGCTTGGCTGGCCTCCTGCGTAATCTACCTAATGATAAGGTGTACAAATCAGATCCCAAACATCATCATCATCATGATCGTACAACGCTTGTAAGGGATCATCACTAAGCTCAAACAGCGGATTGTCATAAGTCATAACGACATCCACATCAAATAAGGGGTTGTTCAAAAAGTGAACTGCTCCCATCTGCTGATCTGAGCTGAAAATCTGCGAACTGCAAGAGACATGATGTGTAATCTTCTTTACCTGAATGGACTCGTGTCTCTGAGAATCCTCACTATCTACAATAAGTCCCTGTAAACTATGATCCTGGGACCTATCATCATCCAATATCCGATACAATATACCAAACTCAATGCAACATGAATCATCCTCATACATAACATCAGTAGTGTCCACATCATCGATGCCAATATTACCAACCTGTAAAACCTCGGATATCACATGCCGCTGTGAACGTGACTCACTGCTGTCATAGAAATCAGAATTAGAAGAACTCACATTTAGCATGCAATCCTGAAAACTAACACTCTCATCATGTGAGTCAAAATCCATAGTGATATCCACAACATCCTCTACACTTGCCCTGCCATCCACGACATCAATAGGCTCGAACATAAAGCTGTTGTCATAAAAATCAGAACCTGTATCGTTAGTAGTTTCATTGCTACCAGTTGATGTAGTTCTACCATCACTGGTGGCTATCATGACATCAGCATTCTCCTGATCACGAGCTCGTCTCATGGATATGATAAGACTCAATGCAACTGTCCTCAAGCAAGTGTCATAGCCCCATCATCCTGATAAAAACCTCTGGAATGCTCTCTTCTGTATCAAGTACCTATCAAATTTCAAATTCCTCTTAATTGCTTCTAGAAGAGCATTCCACTTTGTGAACTGTGCCACCATGTCATCGACGAATGGTGTTGGCTCTGTCTCTATACTAATTGCATCCAACTCAGGCCTCAAGAAAGTAGGACGAAGAGGCATATCATAAATACCTGTACGGTCAGCTCTATAGTCACGCCTGTTATCTGCTCGTGATCTGTGTGATCTAACTGAAACACTCATCGCACCTTTGTCTCTAGCATGATAACCTGGTAATGCGATGCGTTGTAGAGTGTCTGAAAGCTGTTGCAATACATTTGCAACATGATGCTGACCATCTGCTATATTCCTAAAGGCATCTCTGGCCTCCCTGCCAAAATCATTTCTGATATTATTTCTCTTTCTGACTCCTGCCTATTCATTCTGTGGGCCCTATTCATTACCTTCAGGAGGTGGTGAATTTCTATCCCTGCGGGTATAGTACCCTCCTGGAATAAATCAATCTGCCATTATATTTTTTTCTCATACCCTTCAAGATGGCAAGATCAAGGCTCTGATACCACTGTGAAGAACCGAAACTGGCTTCTTCCAAATCCACTTATTTTATTTAAAATATTTGCAGCACTTGCTCAATAAATCTTTTAATTGCAATTTAATAATCAATCTTCACCAAAATTCAAAATAATCCAACCAAGACAAAATGACATTCTTTAATAATTTAATTGATTCTCATTTCTCATTAGAAACAAAATATATAAGCATTTCAATTAATATAAAAAACTCAAAGGCACCTGGCAATCCGAAAATGCTTGTAATTTTGTAGTCTTTCATAAAAACATACCACAATTCTCTAACGCCTAAACTCCAGCCTGTACATTCACGACAAGATGTAATATCATGAGGTTGGCTTGCTGTGTTGATGGTTTCAGCAGAAATATTAATTTGACCTTGTTTTCCAGTCACGTGAGCAAACAATGAAGCTCCTCAAATTCCCAATTAAAAAACGCAACCATGTAATTAATGTGGGTTTCCAGATTTTGTGAATTCAATCTCAATATAATTAATTCAGCATCTGCAAGAAGATCTCTGCCAATCTCTCAATCAATTATTAAACCTCAGCCCTGAAACAATTCAGAATCCTTAAGAACAAATGATTCGCCTGTAGAAATAACTTCACCAAAAACCCGAACACCAATTTATTAATTGCAGCATCAGCAATTAATTAACATTAGATTTCCCAATAAAAACAACCTCAGCAAATTCGAATGCAATTACCAAATGAAGAAACACAGAACTCCTCCAAACAATTTCAGAACTCCAGTAGGAAGACAAATCAAACCCCAGAATGAATAAATTGATTTGCCTGCAGAACAAACTTCTCATAAACCCAGTATACATCAGCACTGGGTTTAATTCAGAATAAGCAGCTGCAAAATTCACCACCAATCTGTGATGGCTCAAATTGCCAGAAGAGGAATCAGTCCTCAAAACTCTAGCCGGTTTCTCACAGCCAAGAGACTTTATAAATTTTATCAAATCAACAATGAATAAAATGGAAGTGCTTTTCTCGAGTAGAATATATAGCTTTTTTTGGAAAAAGCACAATTTCACTTTTTTCATTAAAAAGGCTTTTAAATGACCTCTTCACTTTATAACATTAAAGTTATAAAGTATTAAAGTTATTAAATTAAAATAATTTAATTTAATAACGATAACTTTAAAAACCAAAAGCCTCAGAATTTTGCTGACTGAAACAAACTCATTTCCGACACCAGAGCCTCAAACACCAACTGCCTTGCCGGAAATAACCCACTGCCAAAAATAGCCAGCTGCTAAAAATAGACTTATTATAAATAGTAAGTCTCTCAAACTGGAGATTCCCTGAGACTCAATCCTGAAACATCTGACGCTTCGTGCAGACACCTTGCTAATCCAGGCCATACCCAAAATACCACTTACTAAAAATAGTAAGTCGACCAAATTGACCCGAACGAAGAGCAGATATGATAAACTAAACCTCCAGAATGGAGTCCCAACACTGGCTCCACAATCTGACCCCCTCTGAACACCTAATTAGCTTGTGAGGGTCACCAAACCAAGCTAATCCCGAAGTCTAAAAAACGGGGACATTACATTCACTCTTCTCTATCTATTGTAGCAAACAATGAGAAATGAGATTGTGAGAAATAATGAAGCTTGGAGGGCCTTTTGTAGGCTTGGAGGGGCCTAGATGGGCCCCACATACAATTAAGGTTCGAATGAAACCCAAAACCAAATAAAAAAACATGCATTTAAAAAAAACATTCTACAAGTTGTCTACCACCGGGGAATGCCCAGGCATCCTTGAAATGATCAAGGGACACCTACGCATCCCCCTTGTCGTTCTAAGAACACCGGGATGTCCCAACATTCCAGTGGTGACTAGGCAGAGAATGGGTGGGGGTTGAGGAAACTTGGGAACATCGTCCCCATATCCCAGGGACATCCTTGTCCTAGGAATGGATGGGTGTCCCCAGGTTTCACTGCTAATAAGTGAAAATATATCCATTAATTGCTTGCATTTTAGACCTCTCAAACATCTCTTATTTATACCTCCCCAAACACCTCTTCAACCAAGAGTTGCACTTGCAACCCCTTAAACATGTTGGCTAAAAGTAGCTAGCATTTAAATTTATTAATTTATTTTGCTTTACAAAAAGTGGGTGCTAGCCTCAAGGAGGTTGTCCCACCTAAAATTAATTAAAAATGTATTTAATTTCCTTTGAAGAGGAGGGCTCTTATGAGCAGGGTTGTCCCATTTGAATGATTATTTTTGCAAAAAACCAAAAAAAAACTCATTCAAGTATGGGGTGTCAAACATTTATTATTTGTGCAATTTAATAAATAATTTGCCTCTTGCTTTGATCAAGGAAACCTTATTCATAGTGCAATAAATTTGACAACTTCTTCAGCCACTACACCACTAATTTTTGCTTTAACATCAATGACAATAATCCAACACTCCTCATTTTGTCCACTTAAGGGTTGCAAGTACTTAGGGCCTTTTGGTACATGGAATATGGGCCCTAATTCCGGAATAGCATATTCCGATTATTGTCTTCCATGTTTGTGTTCATCTAAATAAGTTGGAATTGGAATTTCGGAATTCCAATTTTGCCCACAAAATGTGCATTCCGTCTTCCACTTGAAAAGGTGGAATTAGAATTTGAGCTCTAATTCCACTTTTGGTATGCCAATTTATAATTTCCATCAGGTCCACATGCGCTCCATAATCTTTGACGTCCACGTGCGTGCCTTTTTCTTCCTTTTCATTTTTGTGGGATCCGTCTAAGCTCTGCTACGCTGCCCTGCTATCATCCAAGCTTGCTACGCTGCAACTCTGCAACGCATTCACCTATAGTAAGGGATTGGTTAATTTTTAGCGACACTTCCTATGTCTCCATTATGGGTTAATTTGGCAGCTGTCTTTATAATGTTAAGAGACCTTAGGCTTCTGCACTAAGAACGCGAAATGAATGAGCGAAAGATTTTTCTATCACATACTAAATCTGGGTACCGGTTAATCTGAGTTTGACTGCTAATTAATCTGAAGGATTTTTCTCCTTCCAAGTTCATTTTCCTTAGCATGTGACTCCTTTGGGTCGGGAATTGGGAATGTGATTCGAGACCGAATTGAGCAACAATTATAAGCTGGGGGGGCATGCATCACCTGATTGCCAATGGCTCTCAATGGATTATTAATGTTGTTTGAAGATGAGAGCGTCGGCTCTCCTGTGGCTTGTACCGCTGATCTCCTCAAAGAAGATAAATTGCAGAGCCGCTGAAAGGCGCGAGTCCGCAGTGTAGCCATTGCCACAGTGAAGGCTTTAAAGAAATCTGTGTTTTGACAGGCTCACCACGAATTGTGGGGTTTTGTGAGAAAAAACTGAGGGGTTTTAGGGTTCTAGGTCATCTCCTCAGTGCATATTCCAATTCCAGATTGTGGCACCCAAACGCCAAAAATACATTTTCTCAGTCATCTTCCGGGTGAACCAAACAGTTCCAACACATATTCTGGATATCATTTTGAGGATATGTATCTTCCAGAATTGTAGCATATTCCAGAATTGACTATATCCAGCATTCCGTATGCCATGTACCAAACGGGCCCTAAGGGTTCCAACCTTCTCATACTTGCAAAGTTCCTTTTTTACTCCATCCATCCATGTAACAACTACTTTCTTTATCGTGTTGGTTATTGGAGCTACTACATATGAAAATCCCTTAACAAATATTCCCTCTTGGTTGCGAAGACTAAAGGATCTACTCCACAAGTTTATAGTGGCTTGAGTTTGTGTCAATAATAGTGGAGACCTTCCACTACCATCATCATGGAAATAAACCTCTTCATAACATCGCCAATCTATGGGTTTTCACAGCCTTCAAACCTTCTGGTGTTTCATCCTCTTGCATGCCTTGAGAACTAGTGATTTGGCTCATGTATGTGGCATCATTCTCCCATGTAGATTCCTGATATAAATCAATTTCCAACTTTATGGCATGTCGTAATCCTCTATCTAGTGGTGATCTTATGGATAAATTATTGAAGATTGTTTTATACTGATTTGAAAGCATTTGAATATCAAAATGAAGACTATATTACCTACCACACCCTGAAATGGTATGCATGTTCTCCAAAACTGAGCAACTTGCTGCCCCAACAACTTGTTTGATGTCAAAATATTTTTTATCCTTGCCATCATCAAGCATCAAACCCCTTGATGTGACTATCTCACTTTGGCCATTACCCATAGTATCTTCCTCAATTACAGTGTTTGGTTCTCATGAGTTATCTATAAGTTGTGAATATTGGCTCTTCACTGCAAATATAAGATATGAACTCAACAATCATATCAAGGCATGTATCTGAAGCTCAAAATATCACTAGAATCCCATGTGTAAAAACAATATTGAATTTGAATCAAAGAATCCTCATGGCATATGCTAAAAGCTATAACCCTTACTCTATCGACCTTGTTAACATGCTTTCTATGGTGACTAGAATTCTACAGTGACATAAGAGGAAGCAATGGATATAAAATTTTATCATTAATTGCACACCTTAGGCTGCCAACAATGAGCTCAACCTCCTTTGATGATGTAGGAATGTCCTCAGCATGTATATCCTTGTAACTCAAAACGTTTTCTTCAAATGCATGTCTATCCATCATGCTACTATGAAAGTCAATCAATGGATCATTCTTTAAGAGTATAAAGGGTAGTCTACATTCCTTCATCTTGAACTCCTCAAATCTAACAAGAAAAGCTCTTCCTTCCTTTGCATTTATCACTATTTCGTTGACACATGCCATCATTGAAAGTCGATAAAACTCTTTCAATTACCAAATTAATTTTACCTGCAACCTATATGCTAGATTTAGCTGAAACACTAGGATCCCACAAACATCATCCATGAGATATTTAGAAGTTGAGATATAAGATTTTCCTTCCACTTTGCACTCTTCATCTTTTCTACATTGTTAGGATGCTTCTCATGATGATAAATACCTTGCAATGATATGGAACCAAAATGGTGCAATAACTCTTCTCTACTATTATCCTCATTGTTCCTTGAGATGGGATCAAAGAAAAAATTAACACTTTTACCTTCTATTGCTGACTTGAACATCCTTGAAAGATTTACAATAGCATTACCAAAGTGAACATCATCAACTAGAATATCCTTCACATATTCATATCCACTGGCATAGTTAATTTGTAGACCATTCTCACATATTGACGGTGCTATCTTTTCTATGGGAGAAGTATTGGTAGGTGTTTCTTGAACACTATTGAAAATCATTGGAATATTATCTTGTAATTTCAAATCTTTTTCTTCAATATGAAAAGCTGATTTCTCAATGTCCTCGTTGCTGAAACTATTTTCTTCATCTGGTAGGTTTTTTGAGGACATAGAAATATATATTAAGGAGTCTTTATCTAGGACATCCAAGGTAAGTTCCTTTACCTCTTTTGGATTTAGTTGCAGCTCTGATTCTAGCTTCCCTTGATCTTTTGTGGCTCTGTTATAATCATCACCTCTTTTGGTTCTAAGGTGTTCTTTTCTATGTCCTTCGATTCTTTCTCTAGCTTAACCTCATCTTTTCTCTAACATCTATAACTTGTATCCCAGGGCTTGTTGCAAGAAAAGCACAATTTTTGTTTGAAAGATTATTTCTGCAGCCTCCTTTTTCACTTGTCATAGGATAGCTCCTTTCTTTTGTATTTTTTTCCTTGATGTCCTCCTTAGCAACCTTTGATTTTTCTTCCTTTTTACACTCTCTTAAATATCCTTTGCAAGGAAACTAAAGGAGTTTGTTACTCCCATGAGAATGGTGTGCTGATACTTCTCCCTCAAATTTATTCTTCATCTCTTCATTACCTTTGCTCTTGTACTTTCCTTGACTTCATTTCCAAGGTTCACTCTTCTTTGCATGTTCTACATATTCTCTACAAGATAAGATAAGATAAGATAAGATAAGATAGGATAAAAAAATTAAGTCCACAAGGCTAAACATAGCCTATGGGACAGCAAGGCATCTTAAGTTGACTTCAGTAACTCGGTCCATTTCTTGTGCAAGCTGATGATAAGCCCACCTAACTTCTCAATGTACTCCTCACTGAATAGGTTATGCCAAGAACTATCCAATATAGTATCCACAAATTTATCCCTATTGTTCTTGTAGGCTTCACATTCTAAAATAAAGTGATGTTCAGTCTCCACTTTCCCAGAGTTGCAAAACATGCAAATTCTCTCTTCCCAAGCCTCCTTTGGCTTCTTCCAACGCTCGGTCTCACAACGGAGTTGATGGGAGTTGGTTCTTAACTGGGCAATAAGAATTTTAGCTCTCCAATAAATGTTGGCGCCTATGTATGCTTTTTGGAGTTGATTACATGCGGGGTTGAACTCATTGATATAATATATTTTCTTCCTTCCAATCCCATTTCCCCAATTTCTCTTTGTAAAATTTCTCCATAACGAAGACCTTTATTTCTTTGTTATTTGTGGGGCACAAGTTGAATTGGATATTCCATTTCCTCATCCACTTGATGTTTTGTTGCATCCACGTCTTTTTTCGTTTGCACAATGTATCATTAAAGACAACGTTAGGCCATCTATCTCCTTCCATTTTTTCGATTCTTTTTAGATAGCTTATTAGGCGAACCATAGCAAGTGCCTCGATAGGGACAGCTCCCATTTCTCTTAACATGATATCATAAGGGACGGTGCTTTTGATTTTAAATTTGCTTGTGATCAAACGCTTTTGGATTCTTTCGATTTGCTTCCATTGTGCTATTGAAGTGTTGCTGGCCCATAATTCACACCCATAAAGAACAACCGGCAACACAAGAAGACCAAACAAGGTTTGAATAGTTTTCTAATCCCAAACCTCCGCTTCACGACACCTGTTTGGAAGAGCATAAAATGTCTTCCATCCACCTAATGTCCTTTTATTTCTACAACTTGCCCAACTTAGATGTTTGTTGAAATCAATGCCAAGATATTTATACTCCACAACTCACACCAAAATAAAACTCACGTTGATGTTGTTTTTTATTATTAGAGAAAACCATAACTTTAGTCTTGCTGATATTGACCTGCATTCCCACCTTTCTGCAAAAGCGCTCAAGAGAAAATAAATGTTCTTGCAACCCACAGGCAGATTTGGCAATCAAAATGAGATCGTCTGCATATAGGAGCAGTTGTATTATAAATTCGCCTAACTGGATACCCTCACCATTTTGCATGTTTAACCACTCTTCAAGTTTATCTATATATAAGCCAAACAAAGTAAGAGATAAAGGACAGCCTTGTTTGACCCCAATATCACTCCTGAAACATTCTGAAATGCCAGCTGAGGTTCTGATTTTGACTTTCACCTCTTCATACATCCTATGAACAGCAGCTCTGAGATGTGTAGGAATCCCCAATTCTTCCATCCTGAGCCAAAGCTTGTCCCTAGGGACAGTGTCAAAAGCCTTTTTAAAGTCAACAAAACAGCAAAAAACCTCCTTTTTCTCCCACCTTTTTTCGATAATGTGCCTTAGAGTGACACAATGATCAACCGTCGAGTGCTTTGATCTAAAACCAACTTGCCCTTTAGCACGTTTATGGTTTTCTTCTGCCCATTTGCTGATCCTAGTTTCTATCATGCTGCCAAAAAGTTTTGCAAAGAGAGGATTGATCATTATAGTCCTATAGTTGGAGGGATTGTTAACATCACCACTCTTAAAAAGTGGTATTGCAAGGCTGATTGTCCAATCTTTAGGAAAGCCCACACGACTGATATTGTTGAAGATTTTTGTAATGTGTGGTGCAAGGGTTTTCATACCCCATTTGAGATACTCTGCTTGGAGCTCAACTAGGTCTTTTGCTTTACCTACACCTAACTTCTTAATACCCATCTCTATCTCCTACACGGTGAAAAGAGTTGTAGTATCATTGACCAAGGGTGGCTGGTCCACTCCCCCTTCTTGTTCATAGAGTTTCCTAGCATAGTCGAACCATTGAGTGGCTGTAATAGTATTTTCAGTTTGTCTCTTCCTTGGTTGGAGTTCTTTCCAAAAAAGTTTGGGGTTATTTCTACTCAAGAAAATCAGCCCCTCTCCTTGTGAACATAAAATCAGTTTTCTTCTTCTTTAGGATCTGTTTATAAGCCTTAATGTCAAGGTTTGCTTTATTTGACTCCCTTAGATTTCTCCTAGCCATCTTGCATTCCTTATCAAACCACGCATTAACTGGGAAACAATTAGTTTCAGATTTTCTATTTTTTGTTAACTTGCATTTTGAGAGAGCCTCATGGATTAGACTTGATAACGTATGGCTGTTAACAACATGTCTGTGCATATGCATCCCCCTACATAGTCTCTCAAGAGTAGCCCTGAAGATGTTACTGTTTTCTGAAGTCAATGGGACTCTACCTTGAGAAGGAGGTTGTTGAGGGCATTGGTTCTTTGTAATCTGATTTCTTTGGGTAGGGAGTTGTAATCTGTATGCCATCTGCAAACCTTTTCACGATCAAGACCCTTCTACCTCTCATGGCATGCCATGTTGCATTTGTTTAAATGACTTAGCTCTCCCAATTGCTCTAAAATTTTCATGCGATCTTGCAACTTTTGAAGTTTATCCTCCAAGTCAATTAAACATTCAAAGATTTCTCCCATAATTCAAATCAACAACTCAATTTACCCTGCAGGCTGGCAAGACCATGCTCTGTACCACTGTAATATCCTTATCCTCAAAAAATCAGAAATATAATTCAGATCTGAAAATTTGACTTAAAAATAGTTATGCTATGCAACAAAAACATCCAAACTAGCTAACAAGTCTTGTAGCAAAATAGACAACTTCTCCATAAGCATTATTGCATTGATTTCCTGACATCAAACAACATATAACAGGTCTGAAAATCAGATTTATGACAGAAAACAAGACTATGGCTTCACACATCAAACTTCTGACCAAAATCACCAAACTATGTCAAAACAATGCTACATCAAACGAAAATAATAATACATAGGACTGATTACAGACTCAATAACAGCAGCATACTACTGTAACGCGTTCATAAACCTCGCACTAGAAAAATCACAAAATTATGCTTGAAAATCACTCCAAACAACACACAAAGTAAACTTGGAAACTTGAAAAGAGGCAACCAAGTTACCAACAATCCACCAAATTTCCTTCAGCCAAATGCAATCTCTGAGTGAGAATGCCCTCTAAGAACAAGGGTTTCCATCCTTTGTTCGTACAATGCTCATAGGTTTCCGTCCACAAGCTTTCCCTTTGCTCGTACAATGCTCATAGGTTTCTGTCCACAAGCTTTCTCCTTCTACAGGGTTTCATCCACTAAAGAAGCTTCCTACAAATCTGCAAACGTAGAGAAGCAAAATGATAATTACCAAAATCCCGTTATTTGTATCTATCATGCATGCAAGGTTTTGGTGCCCAAATTCAAACTATCTCCTTTAGAATTCCTGCTAATTTAATAATGACAGTTGCCAAAAGTTGTCATTGAGTTATCAAAGATTCTCCTCCACTTGTAACAATGGAAACTTATCTAAAATTCATTTTGTAGCAACATTCCCAAAATGGCAATGTTCAAATTCAAACTCCCTCCTTTGCAATTCCTCCTGATTTAATTATGACCGTTGCCAAAATTGTCATTGAATTATCAAAGCTTCTCCTCCACTTGTCACCGCGGAAACTTTCTAAATTCATCCTGCAAAAACTTTCCCAAAAAGACACAAATTCCAACACCCCAATAAGTGATTCTAAAAAGTTCATTTAATAGTTGAATGTTGTTTTGGTATATAGAATATTTGGACATTTCTAAGTATTAAATTAATTATTTTCCTTAAGCTTGTCCAATTAACCCATGGAAGAAAAAAATGGGTTAGTATTTGCCAAAATCCAATTTTGATCAAAAGGGCACATGACATTTTGTTGGGTGCACTTTGGCATTTAGAATGCCTAGAAACCCTTATTTTCATTTATTGCACTTCATATCTAAGCAAAGGAAAGTTTTGAAACATTTTTTAGGGTTTTGGAAGGAATAAAATTCATCAATACAATTCGTACGACTGCTAACATGAATGACATGCTTGCATGTCCACTAAGAATATTATCTAAGCCAATTGAAGTATGTCTACATCACCTTGCATCGTCATCAAGTACAATAGGCAAAAATTTTAATTTGATGGTTTTGCGATGCAATTAAATTTCATTACCACAAGCCCTCAACAATGTGTAGCCATGCCTCCATCTTAACCCTAGGTGGTGGCATGGCTCCACCAACGCCCAACCCCTAGTCACATCAATGACCACCCACAAGCCCCTAGGGGGGCTATTTTTAGTTATTGATGACCGAATAGAGCATTTTTTCAAGATCCATATATTTTCATTACAATATCAAATTTTCACGAAGAAAACATTGCTGGAAAGTTGATTCCATTTACTTTGCAGTGGTGCAAGTCTTACTATCAAATTTCCTATCAATAAATTTTATTGCTTTTTGAAGTCAAGTCTCCCATTTGGAACTTTGAGCTCGTTACTTTTTGTTTGTTTCTCCAATTTTCATGATTCTTGCAATGTTGGAAAGGCGTTGAGCTCCTTTCTTTTATCCATGCACTTTTTCCAAATTCAGCCCTAGGTACATTTTATTTAGTTTTTGGACATATCGCATTGTGACTGATTACTTGAACATCCTGACACTTGGAGAAACTTTCTTTTTGGGAGGGCTGCGTTTTCAATATTGATCACATTTGGAGTTTCCAATTGATGTTGAAGCTTGCTATCTTTGTAAATTTAGACATCTTGCATAGTTCATTATGGATTTTTCATTTGATCATTCTCTAATCATCTTGAATAGGGGAAAATATAAACAATGGAGAGATGGCATCTTGAAACATCTCTATTGGCTTCATTTGTATGCTCTTGTTTCCCCTCCAGATATTGTTGGTAAGGAATTTCCTTGGAATTGCATACAGCATTATGTCCTAGGAGTGATTGCTATGAATGTTGATTATGACACATTGAATGCTATTGTCCACTTTGATTGTCCCCATGCTTTTTAGAAGAAGGAAACTCGAGGGTGCATCCCTACCCTTTGTAGGCATGTCCCTATTTCTGAGACATTTCAACAATGGGGGGATGCTAGGTATGTCCCTGAGCCATTCCCAAAAATTGGGAAATCATAGGAAACGTCCCCAAAATGAGGAGACATGGTAGAAGACAAGAGGGGACAATTGAGACATTATATCCTGATCATCTCATTTCAAAAAGTGACATTTTTTAGTAGATAAACACTACAATTTTTATTTTTTTAAATATTTAAAATTCTTTCTTTGTGATCACCCACACCCCCCCTCGCCCTACATGAGAAAAAAGAACCTCATTTTATAACATATGCATTTTTTGTTTGTGCAAAAATTACAAGGTTTGAAGGAAGAGTAAATTGTTTTAACAAGGATTGAAGAAGAAGCTACAAAAGAGGTTGAATATAGGGTATTTGTGGTAGTGAGATTCCAATTTCTTCAAAAAGGATATGATACCGAATGCGCACCCCTGGCCCTGCATCTTGGTGCAGATGCATTTGGGTGCGGATTTGGTGAGGGATGCATTTGAATTCCCTACGGATGTGCATCCACAGTCTATGGATGCATCTGGATGTGCATCAAGCACATCTATTCGCATCCATAAATTGTTGATGAGCACCCAGACAACATCTGAGCACATTTGGAGAGCATCCAAGCACATCCAGCCATTTAGTGACTTTTTTTACTTGAAAAAACACATTTTAAAGTGCTTTTTTATTTTTTTCCACAAAACCCTAAGACAACATTTAATATTTATCTTTGGCATTTGGCATTGATCAATGATGAAGTATCAAACTATCAAATGATTTAATTATGTATATTTCTTTAATTTTTTTGTATATATATGAATTTATAATATATATGTAATGTACCCAAACACATCCAAAACCCCAAAAAACAAATTCACATATCCACGTACCGGGTTCTCGTACCCGCATCCGTACCTAGATCCAAGCTAGTAACTTAGAAAAAAGGTAACTCATTCTATCAAAAAAAAAAATCCAATTTTTTTTTCAAAGCTTAAAGTAAACATTGTTTGATTTTTTATTTCATTTTTCAGTGTAAAGTTGCATTAAATATCAAAAAAGAAAAGAGTAGTGAGAATGAAGTGGAAGAAACTCGAATAAATATGAGTTTCAAACTCATCAAAGTGTGGAACTGTTAAGGGTGGAGGTGAACAGCCACCAAATCCATTTGAGAGCCCCTTCAATTGTCTTGAAACCTTATGCAAAGGGTCCTTTTAACAAAAAAAAAAGTCTTCCCCAACTTGTGACAGCCATAGATACCAAAAATAAAAATTCAGGGGGCAATAAGGTGTGGTTGTGCCACATTAGCAAGACAGATTTTAAAGGGAGCTACATGAGTATGATCTGATTTCTTGGCTGTTACAAATTCAGGCTATGGAGTTGAAGTTCATCTAGACATAAAGGAGGATGACAAGAAAGAGTCACAGATTGCACATGGAGGTGGAAAGGAGGTCTAAAGGTGTGACAACGCCAACACATTCTTCTGCAAATGGACAATC
Source organism: Chamaecyparis obtusa (assembly GCA_027943335.1). Lineage (NCBI taxonomy): Eukaryota > Viridiplantae > Streptophyta > Pinopsida > Cupressales > Cupressaceae > Chamaecyparis > Chamaecyparis obtusa. The sequence continues at coordinate 1,642,499 of BSBK01004408.1, read as the reverse complement.
ACATATCCCTATGCCATCCATGGTAGGTAGTGGTGGTAGTGATATTGTCGAAAGAAGAAAGAGCAATGATAGCATTGGCGAGAGGCTAGGGACAGTTGCAAGTATGTTTACTGTGTAGGCATAGGATGCAACAGTGTCTTACATTGCCAAATTGTTTTATGTCCATGCCATCCCATTTGATGTGGCCTATTCCTCTAATTTCAAAGTTTCAAACAAATAATCAAGGATATAATCTCTATTGGTCCCTCATTTGTACCTCTTGGAGATCATAAACTACACACTACCCTCAAGACAAAAAATATTCTAAGATTAATTTGCTAATAGAGGATACAAGGCAAACTTGGATCAAGATAGGTGGTTCTATTGTAATGGATGGGTGGACCAATATTATATGTTGGCCACTCATCAATATCATACTCGCATGCCTAGCTGACTCATAATTTCTTAGAGTTGTGGATTCAAGGATGCAAACTTCCAGTTTGGCATCTTCAGAAAGGTCATAGCAGAGGTTAAAGCCTCAAATGTTATACAGGTGGCCACTGATTCAGCATGTGTGCAAATGTTTTTAAGGTCGCCACTGGTCACATGTGGTCATGTTTCAGCACGTGTGCTAAAATGACTTACAGGATCAGAAATCTTCCGCAACACTCAAGAACCTTCCAAATGAAACAGAAGCAAAAAAGAATGTTATATTGCCAATATTGGTACAAGAGTGTACAATGCAAATGTACATAGAGACCCTTGTATATAGATGCAAGGGTAAGACATAAGATAACATGTGATTGTGAAAATAGTCAAGATTACAAGACTTGAGAGGCAAAAAGTAAATGATCCAAGTAAACAACACTAAATAGGTGAGAAAAGAACCCAAAAGGGAGACCGGATAGATGATAGACCTGTTCACACCAACAATAGTTTCATTTGTATTCACTTATTTGTTTATTTGACCTAGATAACCATTTGAATCAACTGGACAAATTGAGGGATAAGTTTCAAATTTCACATATAATGTTCAGCAAATGCAGCACCTTCAGCATTTTTCTATTGTAGCTTGATGTGTTTACAACTTCCATTGGCCAGCTTTGGTCACTCTTGAACATTAATTATTTCCATAGAATATCAGTCTTAAGCAAAATAAAAATGAATGCATGCTTCACATTTCTTCAAATGATATTATCCTCTCAATTCAGTACTTTTTGAGGTGAGTTGTTAACCAAATCTCTATGCTTCTAAGCAATTTGTTTACAAATATCTTTTGTAGTAACTGTTCCACTAAGATTTGACTGTCTCATATGTCTGATTTGAACTTGCAAATCACAGGATCAGATAAATAACATAAGCTACATTTCATAGTTGGATTAAGCGCAACCCCATAACCAATTAAGAGATTTAATAAAATTACATTTCCTGATCTTTCAGTTAAAGAATTTTAGGAATCTTCCAGCATTCAAATTAACATCTCAAACGTAGATAAATTTATAATATGACAGCAAAAAAGCCATATTTATATATATTGCAACATGTTTTGTCAAAATCTAATGCACTTTACAAAATACATAAATATGTGAAATGATAACTAACGAAACATTACTATGAAATTAGAAGTAACAATTTAGTAGCATATAGAGCAAAGAACATTATGCTAACTGTAATACTCCATCTCGCACAAAACTAAAACACAACTTGAATAAAGAGAAAAACATGCAAGCATGTTCTAATTTAGCATTGGGTGCAATGCAAAAGAAGATGAAACAGATGATGACATAGTAATATCAAATGTTAAAGACTAACAAAGCACCAACCAACTGCATATATAATGAAACAAACAACAAACATTTGGATGAAAAAAGAGAAAAAATGTAAAACTTCTTATCAAACAATCAATCAAATATAGAGATGAAAATACACCTAAGCTTTCCAAGGACAATCCCTGATTCATCTGCCCGTGCTAATCCAATATCTTCTGGTGAGATAATTTCATAAGTACCTTTGAATTTAAGCATTCCATCCTGCACACGCATCCCCATGCATTTAATGAGAATATAAAGTTACCATTAATAAAGAAAGAAATTGTAGTTCACAGATGTGCCAAATAGGTCAATAGGAAAAGGAAGCCCAAAAGAAGACATAAGCTGGAACTACACTAAAAGCAAACCAGTGAAAGAGCCATACTTAACAAGAGGTGAATGCAGTAAGTGTAAACCCTAAAATGTATACGATATAAAGCCATAAACTACAAGCATTACAAATACCCATGAGGAAGAAACATCAATCACCCCAAAAAATATAAAATAGAGAGGAAATGTGTTGTCCTCAATTTTGTATTTGCAAAATTGGACAACCCTACGCAATTTCCCATGAATTCGTAGTCAAATTCTCTAAGTTTGGTATTCCAAATGATGTTTTACAAAGGCAATCAGTTATCCCTTGAATTGTCCTAAGTTTTACATCCTTCAAATACCATTTTCGAAGGTTTCCGTTGAGTTTTTCTTTGTCTTTCTTGCTATGACGGGTTTGTTTCCCTTGACTACAAGTGCTCAATTTTTGGTAACCTTCGAGTCTCTGATTGATTTTTCTTGATTGTTTGGTTTGTTTTTGGTTTTGTTTTCACCCTAGGTTTCTTGCATTTTAAATTCTGCTCGTTTCAAGCTATCTTAGGCCTAAATTGGAGCTATAATTTAAGAGATAATAAAGAATTAAGCTACCTATAGGTGGGGTTTTTAAGCCTGACTACAAGTCTTTATTATTGTTTAAAAGCCTGCGATGTGGAATCAAAAGTCCACTAAGGCCTCTTAAAGTCATGTTATATGGGCTTTTTGTCAATCATTGCATATATTTTTGGGTGTCTTTCACTTGCAATATGGAATCAAAACTCCACCATTACATATTTGCAAGCAAATATGTGAACTTTAATTAAAATTTTAATGCATACGTAGGCTTTTTAAGCCTCATTGCATGCCTTGTCTTTAACAATGAAATGCTTGTAAAGGTGCATGAGAAACCCGTCCTTGGAACAAAAACATGTTTCTAATAAACTTATACTTGTCAAGTGAGCTTTTTAAGCTCGCTTTCAAGTGCTATTTTTGTTTTAAAGGAAAACATGTTTTACTTGTAATAATGATTCAAAAGCCTGTCATAGTAAAAAGGGTATGTTTTTAACATGAGAAACATCTTGCAAAGACATGTCTAAAGCCCGTCAGCAGTGCTTGGAAGACGATTTTTATAAACATTGCATATGTATTTCGAGCCAAAAAGCTTGTGCGTATGGAGAAGTCGACTTGCAAAAGGCACATAAAAGCACATTTTTATTAAAAACGCTAAAAGCACGTTTTTATTAAAAACGATGTTTTTAGATCATAAAACGTCTTGCACAAGACACACAAAAGCCTGCCTTTGTTCTTTTGACTTGTATTTCAATCTCAAAAGCCCGTCAAGAGCATATACAAGTTATTTTAAGAAGAGACCAAAGATGTTTTGACTTGTAACAATGCATGAAAAACCCGTCACTGTTCTTTTTAAAGCAATTTTGACTTGTAATGATGTTCTAAAAGTTCGCCATTATTACCAATCTAAGTTGCTATTGTTGTAACACAAAGACAGCTTTCAAACACATCTTGAAAGCCCGTCTTTGTTATTAAAACACGTTTTTAACCTTCCACGTGGCATTTAAAAGTCCGTCCCTACTATTTTAGAGTATTTTTTATTTGTATTACGAGCTTCAAAGCCCGTCACTGGTCTTTTTAAGCTTGCATCATGGACATAAAAGCCCGTCTAGGGCATTTTAATCGTTTTTTTATAAAGAAGAGTTTGATTTAAACTTGCAGCATCAACCACAAAGCCCGTCTAGGACATTGGACACGGTTTTTGAAGGAGAAAGAACTCATTTAAACTTGCAACTTCAATGCAAAAGTCCATCCAAGGGCAAACACAAGAGATTTGCAGCTTGTTTTGATCTTTTCAAACCGTGTGTTACCTCTATAGGTGTCGTTTTTCTCTTCCAATGCAAGCTGACTTGCAATGGCATGATCAAATCACGTCTTGCACGTTTGAATCAGTCTTTGGGTTCCTATCTTCTTGAGTTTCGATTCTCGTGATCAGCCATTTGTCAAGAAATCATGGAGGATTGAGAATGCATTAATTTGGTGAGAGGATTTGGTCAAATTCTTTGTATATATAGCTGCAACTTAGAGATCATTTCCTAAATTCAAATCATTTTCAGATTTGTGGAATTTTGTTCGAGAGTATTGTTTTCAAAGACAATACAAGTTCTTCCCCAAAAGAAAAGTAATGCAAGTTTTTCCCCAAATGATGCAAGTTGCAATGCAAAGATCTTCCCCTCAAGAAAGAACTCCAAGAGTGCATATTTTACCCACTTGCAAACAGAATTAAAAACCCCGTTTGTGAGTTTATGTTGCCCAAAGGAGCTAAATTTTTCCCTAACCTACAAGTGGACTTTAAAATCCCACTTGCCAATATTTTTAAAGTGCAAATGAAGTATCTTTTCAACCTACAAGTGGACTTTAAAAACCTGTTTGCAGGCAGCAAACTCCCTCCAAATGACTTGTAATTGGAATTAAAAACCCCACTTATGAGTAAGAAGTACCTCCACTTGTGTATATACACACTAGCACTTCATTTCCAAACCAAATATTTGCATTTCATCCACCTACAGTGCTCTAGAAAAACCCCATTTTTCATCTTTTCTCCCATTTAAAAGGCTAATTTCATCCACTTTCTTCCATCTTTTATTGCTCAAAGGCCTTCCAGCCACATCCAACATGCATAGCTCCAAATTTGCAAAGTTCTAGCTTGGAAGAAAGATCCACGGCTTCTTCTGTTTGCCTATATGATCTACCCAATCAACAGATGATGGCATTGGTCTTATTTTGTAGACAAATTCCAAGACTAAAGAGTGATATGAGGCAAGAACAATCACATGATGGGACCACACAAGGAAAGGGACGAGTGATGGAATGTTTATGGACATAGAATGCTTTAAGACAGAGATGGAAAGAAACAAATGTGCTTTTCAAGTAACCACCATTATGCTGCAGAACAATCAAGGATGTGGGTTCTTATTCCAATTCAAGATGTTTCCACCAAACTTGAACACACCAATCATGGAGCATCATGTAGCAGCATGAAGACTGACAAAGGATGATGTAATAGGAGTCGTGTCTTCTTAGACAATTTATTTTCATCATGCATTTTGTAATTGACAAATTACATGTAATTGGGAAACAAGTTGTAATTGCAAGTGATCTCTTCACCTGCACAGTCATTGCATGTAATCCAATTGCAGGTCAAGTTAGTCAGGACTTGCAAATTGAATAAGTCAAAGTTAGTTAGGGGATAGGTCAAAGTTTGTTGGGTTTCTCCCACCTTTTTCTCTCAGCCCCTCACCTATATATAGGAGGGAGCTTCATTGTAATTATTATCTTTTGGCAATGCAAGAAAACTTTGTCAGTTTGTATATGCACTCTAAGACTTTGAGCTTAGATGTAAATTAGATAGCTTTCAATAAATGACATAGGTTGTTTTGAGACTTTGTGCCAATCCAAACTGTAATGTGACAACATTTTCTTAAGTTGATTGTGAATTTTGGTGCTTTTGTTCAAACGGGATTTGAACTCAATCTTGCAGATTTTGAGTTGCATATTGCATTCAGAGTTATAGTTCAATTTGAGTTTTTGGAGACTTTGTGCTGCATAAGGGCAAATTGATATAGTTGATAGTGGCTTCGAATGCTTAAGGCTGAAAGACTTTGTGCTTCAATGTTAAGTAATTTCATAGAACTTAGTGAATATTTGGTAAGAGACTTTGTGCCTTACCATTTATTCAAGTTATTAAATCATCATTTGGGATAAGTGTAGAAGACTTTGGTTTTCTGCAACTGTTCCACCCATATAAAGTAGATTGGTGTCTTATGTGTTGTTCTTATGTCAATTCACAAGCCATCAATATTATCGTAGCAACAAGTACTTTTTGTTAAGTTTTAGTGTTGTTCATAAGTTGTTTGTTAATCATTTCTGGAGAAAGAGGAATAGATTAAGATAACTGCCCTATTTTGTAATTTTTAGTTAAGTCTTTGTTGGAGCCACCTATGGTAAGAAGGGAGCCTCCCCTATTGCTGAGAGGAGAGACTACTCTCACTTGATGTTGCCTAAAGTTACAGTTTTGCAAGTTGTGGTCACAATGACTTACAAAACTTTTAGCCAGCAAAATGGATAACCTTACTATAATCATGTTTCCCATCTCCCTCATCATTCAGCATGCTAAGATCCAACATAAGATTTAGTATCCATGGAGAATGACTAAGACTAAGTGCTAAAGGTCGGGGGGGGCATGACAAGTAAGCAAGTCTTTTGCCGAGTTTTTTGTTTTCTGTATTGATGGTCTCAAGTCTGAGTTTTATAACTAACTATACTATTTGACAAGTTGGCCCAAGGATTTTGGAGTTCGTGCCGACGCTGTTTGCAGTAGGAGGAACCCGTGGCTCCTCCATACTGCTTCCGTGGCGGCATCTGTGTTGTTTGTTTTTCGTGCCCCTTTTTCTCTTTCTTGCTTTATGTCCGGTTTGTTTTTCCCGTTGTTTTTCTTTTTTGTGGTTCGTGTGTTTGGTTTTCTTTCCACTTTGTTTCATTATTTCCACCCTGCTTCGGCTCTAGCTCTCTTGTGGGTGTCATTTATTGTCTGTGATGAAGGCCATCTAGTGCTAGGATTTGGTTTGATCTGCCACGAGTTGTTTTGATGGTCGTAGGAGAAAATTATGATGGAAAAGACGGACAAGGTGGTGATAAAAGGGCAGAAGGAGAGGATCATAATGTTCGCAGCGAATCGAACAAACCTTCATACAACAGTTGTGGCTGAGAAAACGGTTTTTCCAAAGTCAGCGCAGTTTGAAGTGGTTAAGGAGTATGGAGGAGGATCTCCCAGACCCAATGGACATCGACCAAGAGGAGAAAGTAGTGATTTTTCAGCAGAATGTTTCGGAGGAGGGGAGAAGGACAGAGGAGAGGAAGGTAAGACCCCGTTGCCAAGAACCTCGCTCTCTCTCCAAATGCAGACATGATAAATGCTATTAAATTTGAACAATCTCGTTTAAAAAATATTGCCATCTTTTTTGTTTGTATGGACATGAAATTTCTTCCTGCTAGGGAATTTTTGGATGGCCGGATTGGTAATATCTGGGGAAAAAAGCTTGGTATAAATGTTAGTTTCAGTCGAATGGTTCAGAAAGGATTATTTGTTTTTTTTTTTAAAGCCATGCTATGCAAGATAAAGTTTTAAGCAAAGGCTATTGGAATGTAGGACAAACAATGTTCAGGGCTCTCCCTTGGTCTCCCAGTTGCAAGTCCGAAACTGTCATTGCCCGCTCTTCACCATTCTAGGTAAAGCTTAGGAATGTTCAACCCGAATTTTGGCAATTTATTCCCCACCTTCTCAAACCTCTCGGCTCTATCCTCCAAGTTGAAGAAGCCAAGGTCACCCTACCCCACCTTAATGCTCGGGCCCTGGTTATCGTTAATCCTAATGTTGTCTTCTCGAATGAAATTTCCCTTGATATTGAAGGAGAGAAAAGGAATTGGGCCATAGTTAAATTTGGGGATATCGGAGCTTGTTTTCACTACAAGCTTAATGGCCATAATAGAAGAGATTGCCCTCTTTTGAAGAATTTTCAAATAAAATTTAATGAAGCTTCCATGAATAAGAAAGACCCTCCCACCATGACTAAGGATAATGATAACATGGCTAACAAGAGTAATAAACCGACAGGCAATCCTTTTAAAGGAAATGTACGCAGTAATATTAACAAAAACCAAGATAACAATAACACAGAAGGTAATAATGACAGTGCTAGGGAAACCCTAGATACTCCTCTGGATAAATTTGTATCTTTGTCTAATCCTCTTTTTCAGGATGAATTCGAAATCCACACTACTGCTCGAAGTAAGGATATGCAGAATCCTTTTGCTTGTCATCCTCAGTACATTCCTGTACCTAGAGAGAGAGTCAATGAAGACAATACACCCTGTCAAAATGCCGAACAAATAGCCCTATCCAAAATCAAAAATAAAAGTGCTTTAAAAGGGTTAGAACTTAGAACAACAATTGGTTGAGCAAGGTAAGGCCTACCCTGACAACATGCCTCCCGAAATATTGCAAGAAGAATGTGAAGAAGGAAATACAGATCAGAACTTCCTTGGGAAAGACAATGCTTGCCTTGATGACATTGTTTCTTTGTCCATACATAGTGAACAAGGAGAGGACGAAGATAGGGTTAGAGAAGTGGTCTCTAAAAAGAAAAAGAGGAAAACCTATGAAAGAAGCAATAGTATAAGAAATAGTGGAAAAAATAACAAAATTAAAAGCAAAGAGCTTCCAGAGTGCTTTAATAGATTATGTAAGAATCAAAACACCCCCAAGACTTTATGATGATAAACATACACAGCTGGAATGTTAGGGGCTTAGAAATGCCTAATAGAAAATACATTGTTAGAAACTGGTGTAATAAGATTCACAAAAAAGATATTATCTGTCTTCAAGAGATCAAGGTCACTGGATACCATGCCCATAACACTCTCAAATTCATTTGGAACAAAGCCACTTGCATATATCCAGGACATAATAGAGGTAAAGGAGGAGTTGCTATGCTGATAGGAAATAATTGGGCTGATAAGATGATTTCTAAAGGCATTTCTCCTTGCCAAAGGGTAATTTGGGGGAAATTCAAGGATAATAATCAAGAGGTGGGAATCTGTAACATATATGCACCAAATGATTAGAGAAAGAGCTAATCTGTGGGACTGGTTATCAAACAACTTACCAAATGCTAAATGGATCTTTATGGGAGATTTCAACATGATTGAAAGCAAACAAGATAAATGTGGAGGAAATAAGCATGAATGGAAGGGGAGTGAATTTTTCTTTTGGGCTAAATTCAGGAGAAGGTTTCAAATCAATGATCCTCTGGAAAATATGAAGCAAGACTACAATAATATTTGGTTCACTTGGTGCAATAACCAGGCCAGTAAAAATAGGGTGTACTGCAAATTAGACAGGATCTACTTTAATAAGGTTTTGTTCAAGTTTACCCAACAACCTGGCCAAAATCCTGTGGAAGTGACCCCAACTAGTTTATCTAATCATTCTCCAATCCATGTTTGCATCATCCCTAAAACCCATTTTAATCAAGATCTCAATATGAAGAGGAAGAGCACCTTCAAACTCAACACATCCCTTCTAGATGATGAGGACTCCCTCCAAGCCATTCGGACTGCTACTACTCTTTCTAAGTTTTGCAACTCTGCTCTCTCTGCAAGGGGCAAATGGGACCAACTAGTTCAAGTATGGAGAAGGTTGTTTCAAATTGTAGGAACAAAGGAAGCCATTGACAGGAATCAAAAAGAAAAAATTTATCAGAGTAAACTCAATAACAAATAAAAGGCAATGATCAAGAGCTTGAGCAATCCCTCATAAGCATCAAAGCTAACTTAAGGAAAATCCAAAATTACAAAGTCCAAGGTCAAAAAGTCAAAGCCAAGGCTAGATGGATTAAAGATGGGGACAGAGGATCTAAGTACTTCTTCAATTTGATTAGAACAAAACACAGCAGAGAGGAGATTACTGGCATTCAGATAGAAGGTGGAGTCGCCAAGAACAACAAAGACACCTTGAATGATTTTGTAGATTTTTATAAGAAACTGTTTTCTTCATAACACAAAACTGGGAATATTGAGAGTATGAACAGGTGCATTAAACTAATCCCAAGGAAGGTATCTCATAAACAAGCCATGGTGCTTGACCAGCGGATTAACCTTAAGGAGATTGATGAAGCCATAGGGTCTTTAGCAAATGATAAATCTCCTGGACTTGATGGACTGCCTGCTGAATTTTACAAAAAAAATAAAGAATGGATTTCTGGTGAGTTGCTAGAAGGGTATGAAGAAGCTTTCAAAACAAGGTCATTGGGGGATAACATTAATAGGGGATTAATCAAACTCTTACCCAAAGATGGTGATAGGTCACAGATCAAGAATTGGAGACATATCACTCTACTAAATATCTCCTACAAGATTATTGCTAAAGTCATGGCAATAAGAATTACTAAAATTCTTTAAAATGTGGTGTCAGTCACTCAAACTGGATTTATAAAAAGCAGATATATACTGGACAATCTCATTACCAATTGGGAAGCCATGAACTGAGTCCAAATGGATGATCAGAATGTTGCTATGGTCCTCCTAGACTTTGAAAAAGCCTATGATAGAATTGAGTGGCACTTTGTTCTCAAAATGCTAGAGGCATTTGGATTTACAAAATATTTTTGCAAATGGGTCAGTATCCTATTGAAAGATTCATCAACTGTGATTGATGTCAATGGAGAACTATCTAATCATATCACTCGAAAGGTTTATTAGACAAGGGTAACCTCTCGCCCCTACCCTATATGTCATTGATGTTGATGCACTGTCTTTTATCCTCAATGCTTCAGAACTTGGCCCACCTATTAAGGGGATTCATTTGCCCAACAATGAGGATCTCCTAGTTGAACAGTTTGCTGATGATACTGCCCTTTTCCTCGAATTGGAGGAAGAAAATTTTGACAATGTTCTTAGAAGACTCCAAGTGTTTTGCATGGCATCAAGAGCCAAAATAGCTCCTCACAAGTCCAATATGTTGGGATGGACAGAAGTTCCACCTAGATGGCTAGAAAACAAAGAATAGTAGTGGTTAGGGCCTTCTACCATTGTCAAGTATCTAGGTATACCCTTTGCCATTAATCCCTCTATCAATGATATGTGGGCATGGATCTATAAAAAAATTGAGAGTAAACATCTCAAATGGCAATCTCATATGTTGTCTTTAGCTGGTACAGCAAAAGTTGTTCAGAAGGTCCTCTCTTCCCATGCGGTATATTATGCCTCCACTCGAATGCTAGCTAACAGTCAAATCAATAAATTAGAAAGAACTTTGAGGGATTTTTTGTGGTCTGATGGGATGGGTAACAGAAAGAGGCATTGTGTCAAGTGGGAATGGTGTTGCACTCCAAAAAAGTTGGGAGGGCTTGGCTTGAGGGACTTAAAGGCTCAAGGTGTTGCTCTAGCAGCTAAATGGATTCTCAAAGCCTTGAGAGGGAACGAGCCATGGAAAGTCCTTGTGAGAAACAACATTGAGAGATCAACCATAAAAAAAGGTAAGAGGTGGAAAGGTACTCTGTTATATGATATTGTGTTTGGAGACTTTGAGATTCAAGTCTTTGGGTCCAGAGCTTTTCAAACCATTTGGAAGGCATAGTGTCGGGTTAGGTCTCAAGTCTGTTCAAGAAATGTTGTTGGGAAAAACCCTTTTTTTGCAGTTTTGGATAGATCTATTTGGTGGGGATTGTACTTAAATGGTAAACCTCTGGCATTGACTCAATGTTGTTCTGCAAAAAGTTGGCATCAAAAAGGAATTTCTCTCATCCAAGATGTATTGGTGGACAAGCAAATGGGATCTTGGGAAGATATCAAGGATAAATTTAATATCCCAAACTCTCAGAAAAAAACTTTTACTTTGATTTCTAAAGTTGTGGGGAGGCAATTCCTTTGTAAAATGTTGAATTTTGTGCAGATGATTGATCATATGAAATGGGATGATGGTAAAAGATTGAGTGATTTTTCATGTAAGCAAATTTTTGATATGCTCAAAAAGGATGTAGGAATTATTAACAGAATTAATCAAAACTGGAAAATTAAATGGACTAACTCTAGATGGCACTTTATCTTTGACTTTTTTGGCACTCACAGGTTGAACCAAAAATTATCTGTTTTCGTTAGTTGCTTCTCTTAAAGAAAAGAGTTGTTAGATCTTTTCTTTCTCAGTGTGGTCAGCAGAGTATTTGTTGTTCCATATGGAGTAACCCAGAAACCTTCGAACACCTTTTTTTTTAATGTGAATTTGCTAAAAGAATATGGTCGAGTTTTTTTGGTTATCCCATTTTGTGGAATTGTCAGAAAAAAATTCTTGGCATGAGGTTGTTATTGGTTTTGTGGAAGTTTTTGATCGTAAAATGAATAAATTGTGGTTTACTTTAACTGCTGAAATCCTTTGGGTCATTTGGAAGCAGAGAAACGAGATCTTCCAAGCCAGGAAACGGGATCTTACTAAGTTTTATTAGAATGTTTCTAATATGCTCTAATACTCAATCTTCTGTGTATACTGTTGTATTTAGTAGTTTCTATTTCTATTAGTTTTCGTCATGTATATATTTGCTTCGCTCTTTGTAATTAACACGATTCAATACAAAAATATTCTGGTTACAATATTTTTATGGTATCAGAGTGGGCTTTTTTTTCTGCATAATTTCATTATCGAAATTATCTGTAGCAGTTCTTTTCTGAAGTTTTTTTCTTCCTTAAACCCGTGCGTCCACCTGTCTATTCGCGTTTTTTTTGTATCAAGATTGCTCATGCTATCTTCTAGTTCATCCGCGAGAAGACTTCTGGTATCTTCGGTCTTCTGGTAACTTCGTATCCGCGCGAAAACTTCTGTAACTTCGTGTTGTCTTTTGGTATCCGCGCAAAAACTTCTAGTATTTTGTTGGCAACGGGATTCTTGGCGTTTGTTGGCGACAAGATTCTTGGCGCCTGCACTTGGCGGCGCGATTCTTAAAGCGCAATGGAGGATCTTCAGATCCCTGCAACTGTTTTTGGCGACAAAGGGATCTTTGTGTATTTGTCACTGTTGTAACCAAAAACCTGCAAATATCTTCGTTTCCATGGTCACAGATTAGGGTTTCCTTCAAAAATCCTAATTTTTGAACTTGAAAATTTTTTTTGATTTCATATTTGTCGTGGGTTTTTCGAGACCTTATCTGGGTCTTCGTCAGAATTTTCTGGGTACCTCATTTTCCGTGTCTTGATTTTCGGGCCAGCAGATTTGAATTCTAACTGCAAATTCTTTCTGGATTTTCTATCTACTCTTCTGGGTACTTGTCAAATTTTTCTGGGTCCGTCTAAAATTTGCCTCAAACTCTGTGCAAATGGCATCTTTGACCAACTTGATGCCGGAAACTAGTCAGCGGTTTAATGGTAGCAATTACAACACTTGGAAGCAGCGAATGTTAACCATCTTCGAGTATCGTCGTTTGGATGCGCTTGTTCTAGGCACAGAATCTCGTCCTGCCTTCGCTAGCACGCCCGATGGGACCTCCATTCAAACAGATCAGGATAAGTTTGATGATCGAAATCGCGAAGCCGTTATGCTTCTCAAGCTATCTGTCACAGATGATCAGTTACCTCAGATTCCCTCTAGAAAGTCGGCTACAGACATCTCGAAATACTTGAAGGAACTGCATGAAACATCCGACAAGAGTCGAGCGTTCTTTCTAAAGAATCAGTTGTTCTCCATTATGATGGATGAGCGTTATGTCCTTACAGGAACATCTCACGAAGATTAAGGACATTCGTGATCAGCTTGAAGCCATCGGTCGGAAGATGGAGGAAGAAGATATGGTAGTTATTACCCTGAAAAGTCTACCAACTTCTTATGAGCATTTCATAGAGACTCTCAACATTACCTCAACTAATGTTGATCTGAAATTTCCAGAGTTGTGCACCAAACTTCTATAGCAAGATCACTGGAAGCAGCAGTTTGGTAGCCATGCTTCCTCATCCTCGTCAGAACAAGCCTTTGCAGCTAAATTTTAGCCTTCTCAGTCATCACAACCGACAACTATCAGCAGAAGAGTGTTCAATGTCATTACTGTCATAAGTACAGCAACATGAAGAAAGATTGCCGTCAGCGACTCGCTTCCAAACAAAAGAAGCTGGGAGGGTCAAATCAACAGGCAAATGTTGTTGAACATTCTGAGAAAAAGGAGTCTGCTTTCTATGCTTTTATGGCTAAAAGCCCTTCTGATCTAGCCCGGTCGTCTACTTGGTATATCGACTCTGGTGCTTCACGTCATTTTTCTCATCGGCGTGACTGGTTTACCAACTTCTATCCCTACACTGATTCAGTTGTGTTTGGCGGAGGAGAAGAGTTCCAAATTATTGGCAAGGGAAATGTTCAGATACAGTCTAGTGGATGTCAGCTCATTTTTCTTAATGTATGCTATGTTCCTGGTATGGCTCTCAATCTACTCTCTGAGTCAAATCATGAAAAATTCTCCTCAGTTGGATGTGGTGTTTAGTACTCACAAATGCTCCATTATTGATCGAGAGACTAGTCGTACTATTGCTATTGGTCTAGAGGATCATGGCCTGTATCGGCTTACTGACACCAGTGATTCTCCTGAAATTGCTATGACAGCCCGTGATTTATCTCTCAGTACTTTGTGGCATCAGCGATATGGACATCTCAACATCCAGTATCTATCTTAGCTGTCTCGAGAGGAACTTGTCTCTGGTCTACCTTCAATTCAGACGCAACATCTTGGAGTATGTGACACTTGTCAAGCTGGCAAACAACATCGGACTCCCTTCAAAGATGGCGATTCTTGGCGTGCATCTCAGGTACTTCAATTACTTCATGCTGATATTTGTGGTCCTATGAATACATCGTCAGTAACTGGTTGCAAATATTTTTTGCTTATTGTTGATGATTTTAGTAGAAAGATGTGGGTGTACTTTCTTAAACACAAATCCGATGCACTCAATACATTTCAGAATTTTCAGTCGTTGGTTGAAAACGAGTCTAGTTGCAATATCATTTCTCTTAGAACAGATAATGGGGGGGAATTTTGTTCTCATGCATTCTCCGGTTTTTGTGCTGAACATGGCATCAAGCGCCAATTCACCACACTTTACACTCCTCAGCAAAACAGTGTTGTTGAGCGTCGCAATCGTACAATTGTTGAGATGGCTCGTTCTATGTTACAACACAGGAGTGTTCCTAACAAGTATTGGGCAGAAGCAGTGTTTACTACTGTTTACCTTCTGAATCATTCCCCTACTCAGGCTATCAAGAACAAAACTCCCGAAGAATTGTGGTCTGGTCGTAAGCCCAAGATCAGCCACCTGAAGATTTTTGGCTCTGTTGCCTATGTCTGGATTCTTGATGCTAAACGTTCCAAATTAGACTCCAAGACTCAAAGACTCATGATGACAGGGTACAGTGACAACCATAAGGCCTACAAATTGATAGATATCGACACTGATCATCTCATCTTTAGCCGTGATGTTGTTTTTGATGAAACTCGCGGACCTTTTCTGCCTTCTTCTGAGCAGTATTCTAAAGAACAACCTCATAGTATTCCTCTTCCTTTAGCATCATCTGATGGGAGGGATGCTACAGCTACTGCTTACACTAGACCACCTAATACTGTGGAGGCTCCTAAGAATGACCCTCTTCCCGTTGCTGCTCCTGAATCTCCTCCAGCTCCTCCAGAGATTGGCTCTTCTACTCTCCGACCCAAATGGTGGGTTAAAACTATTAGTGATCTTAAGGATGATGAGCTCATCGAAGGTAGAGTTTCTCGAAATAAGAGCAAACAAACAATTAATTTTGCTCTTATGGCTACATTCATAGTGTTTATGAGCCCCAGACTTATTCGGAGGCTAAAGGTATCCCTGAATGGGAACAGGCTATGGAAGCTGAATTTCAGAGTATTCAGAAAAATCAAACTTGGGTTCTTTCTGATCTTCCTGCAGGGAAGAAGCCCGTTAGCTGCAAATGGGTATACAAGGTCAAATACAACGTTGATGGTACCTTAGACAAGTATAAGGCTCGTCTTGTTGCTCGAGGGTTCTCACAAAGGGAAGGTATTGACTATGAGGAGACTTTTGCTCCCACAACTAAAATGAGTACCATACGGCTTGTTCTTGCATTAGCAGCTCAGTTTGGTTGGAAAGTTCATCAAATGGATGTTAAGAGTGCTTTCTTGAATGGTGACTTACAAGAAGAGGTCTACATGACGCAACCTTCTGGATTTAAAGTTGCTGGTCAGGAACACAAAGTCTGTAAACTTGTCAAAGCTCTCTATGGTTTGAAACAAGCTCCTAGGGCTTGGTACATGAAAATTGATAAATATCTAACCGATCATGGTTTTCAGAGCAGTCCATCGGATTCAAACCTATATATCAAACATGCAGGTGATGATGTCTTGTTTATCGTTGTTTATGTGGATGATTTGATCATCACTGGAAGTTCAGCACATTTGATCACTAAGATCAAACAGGACTTGTGTAACACTTCTGATATGACAAATTTGGGACTCTTGCACTATTGTCTCGGAGTTGAGGTTTGGCAGATTGAGCATAGTATCTTTCTTTCTCAGTCCAAGTATGCTAGAAGTCTTGTGGACAGGTTCAGAATGCAGGATTGCAAACCTGCTCTCACTACTATGGAACCCGAGCTAGAACTATCAGCTCAGTCTGATTCACCTGTTGTGGATGAATCTTTGTTTAGACAACTAGTGGGCAGCCTTATTTTTCTTACTGCCACCAGACCTGACATTAGTTTTGCAGTAAGCTACATCTCCCGCTTTATGACAGCACCCAAAACTGATCATTGGACAGCTGCCAAGCGTGTCCTGCGCTATGTGAGTAGTACTCTTGACTATGGTCTTCTGTACACTCAGAGTTCTGATCCTACACTATGTGGCTACACAGATTCAGATTGGGCCGGTTCTGTTGATGATCGTAAGTCTACCGCTGGATATGTGTTCAATTTGGGGTCCGGTGCTGTCACATGGACAAGTAAGAAACAACAGGCAGTGGCTCTGTCATCCACCGAAGCAGAATATCGCGGAGCAGTCAAAGCAGCTTGTGAGGCCGTTTGGCTTAGATGAATGCTTGCAAATATGAATGTTCCTCAAACAGGACCGACTCCTCTATTCTGTGATAATCAGGGAGTGCTCAAATTGGCAAAGAATCCGGTCTTCCATGAACGAACCAAACATGTTGAAACACATTGTCATTACATTCGTCAGCTGGTTGAAGATAAATCTATTCAGTTGCTGTATATTCCTACCTTAGAGCAGCCCGCTGATATCTTCACCAAATCTCTCAGTTCTGACAAACATGTAAAATTCAGGGAGACTATTGGTGTTATTGACAGATTGAGCATTATGGGAGGGTATTAGAATGTTTCTAATATGCTCTAATACTCAATCTTCTGTGTATACTGTTGTATTTAGTAGTTTCTATTTCTATTAGTTTTAGTCATGTATATATGAGCTTCGCTCTTTGTAATTAACACGATTCAATACAAAAATATTCTGGTTACAATATTTTTAAGTTTTACATTAAACTCACACAGCTTCATATTGTCTCACAAGTTTTTGCAAGAATAGAGGTGCCAGAAGAAAGATTTTTATCACTAGTGAAAGAAGGTGCAATGATTGTGTACAAGAAAGTCATCCAATCCTCCACATATGTCAAAGTACCTCAAAGAAGAGAACATTGATCGAGCTCATGATCTCAACCAGTTAAACATCCGGAGCTCAAATGAAGATGATGGAAACAGGTCTGATAACCAAGCGGATACATACAACAGTGAATGGGAAAACAAGGCTGATAATGACACCTGGAATAGCCATGGGGAGGGAAATAGTAGCAGTGGCTGGGACAATACAGATTTCAGAAACAATGCAGATGGATGGGAAGACTCTTAGTAAATCTGTTATGATATCTTTTTTGTAATCCGGATACATATACTCTGTATAAGGTCCTTTTTGTAGTTATTTTATATATGGTATAGATAGGTGATGGCTGCAAGCAACAAAAACTCTGATTGTTGCTGGTAACTAGTTGATTTTTTTTTTCAGTTGATACACTATTGCAATATAAAAAAAATATTGTAAAAAATAGCTAAGCAACTTGTAATGGTTGAAACATAACCAATAAATGTTCCCACAGAAAAGAGTTACAATGATAACCGAGAGGATCCTATGTCCATCAGATTTGGGTTACATTGCACACATGAAAAGTTCTAATGCATCCCATTTTTCGCACGTCAAAAAAAAAATTCTGCGAAAAAAAATACTACACTTGCCTGATGGATGCCACTTTCGTGTGCAAAAGCATTTGCTCCAACAATAGCCTTATGGGGTTGTACAGGCATTCCAGTAAGCTCTGATACCTGATAGCAGAAATCACAGTTAACATGACAACACAAGCAAACCAATCAAATCTCTTGTATGAAAATGGTTCTAAAACAAGAATAAGGTACGCATAGCATGAGCATACCATTTTACTTGCCATAGTGATCTGCTTTGCATTGATTGCAGTGTAAAGGCCATCTAACTGTTCTCTACCACGGCATCTTATGGCCATCACCACCTGCAAAAAAGGAATATTTATTTACTTTTTTAAAGAATAACCAAATACAATGATCATTTACAGAACAGTTTTATGTCTTACAGTGAATGAACAAATAAACGATTTTAATGACATCCACAAGACCAAGCAGTCTATGGTATGCGAGCCTCAGCCCTAAGTCATTTTCACTCTTTTCAATGTCAGACCTAATAGGGATTTTGATCAGAAAATTAGAAGTTTTCCCAGCCTAGTTTCCTCAAATAAGACAGTTAGGTTGTCCACTTTCAGCTGATTTCATGCTACATACACATATCATTGTAGGCTACACAATCCATGATGAAGTGTCATTCTGTCTCCACCAACCCGTCACTGCAGATTAGCCATGTTCTCATTTTCCATTCTTCCTCAAGTATAGTCCACCTAAGATGATGTGATCCAGTCCTCAACTGGGCAATTAAAAACTTTGCTTCATCCTTAATTGGAGCTCCTGTGTAGGCTTTGTCATTGTGTTCCTAATGTGAAGTTAAACTCCTTCACATAGTACACTTTCTTCCAGCCAATTTGCTTTGTCCACATGGCTTTCCTAAAACAAATTATCACATACTTTTTATTTGATCATTGGTGTTTGGGCACTCTTGTATTTTAATGCCTCATTTATTCATCAATTTGTTGTTTTGTTTCATCCATTTATGCTTCCTTAAACTTAATTTCTTTGAAGAGTTTTATTGTTAAATAAAGTTATAAACAAAATGTAGGGCATTATTACACTATCAAATTTTCTTATTGACCAAAGTAAAACAAATCAAGATGAGATTACGGAATGTAGTGCAAGCACAATAAAATTAACAGATCATTAGAATGATCCCAGATCCAAGTAATCAACAGAAACAAACCCTCATCACTTGTCCTTATGACACTCATAGCTCAAACTGTTTCTAAAAATTTATATGTTATTTCTCAGGCCATACATTGTTTATAGAAGTATTTATCTTCATTTCACTTCTCTATACATGCTCCATCTAATCTCTTTCAAATGAGATGCGTGCTTTTGTTAAAGTATCTGAATTTACACAAATCCAAATTTACTTCTACTTAAATTTTTCATTGCATTCTGAATTCCTGAAAAAACCAGATGTTCTTGTCATCCTCTACAGTTATCTTCACCTTGGTGATTGTGTAATAATGACTTAGATCTTATTTACACCACCTTTAAACATGAAACAGACTATTATAGTTCAGCAGATCAGCATTACTGTACACTTTCAATCTTTAGATCAACATATCAAGACAAAAAAAGCCTTTGATTTCAGATCTCTTCTTTATTATGAAATTTAGCATATTTGTTAAGCAGGGCAGTAAAGCTTCCTTTTCAACTTACTCCAATACATCAAGATGTATGTACCAATTCAAAAGGAGCTAGCCGTAGCTCACCTTATGCAGCTGTACATCTTGATTCCATATTCTCACCTCCTTCTATTAGATATAATACAATTTAAGACATAATATAGGAATACACTTCATGTGCATAGGCATTTATTGCTTCTGTTAATGATATAAATTTATAGTAACACCACATGTACATGATTACCAGGGCTAAAGTTTTTTCTCTGTGAAAGGATCTCATGTTTGATATGTTATAATCACCCATTTGTAGTCTATGTGCTTAAATACTCAGTTTCCTTCTTACATACGAAGTTCAGGTCTAACAATGCCTCCAAGACTTCACATAACTTTCACATTTCCAGTTATATGTAACAATGCCTCCATGACTTCACATGACTTTCACATTTCCAGTTATATGTGAACATAATCTATGTGTAATAAAAGCCCATGAAGTGCAACTGAATGCAATTTCTGAGCATTATCAATGGTCACACGTGGTTCCTCTTATTTGACATGATACAACCATAGCAGCATTAATCATTTGGGTAAAACACCGGCAAACCAAAAGCATAAGATTTTTTGATAAAATCAGGAAAAAATCGGTTTTCCAAAAAAAAATGAAGAAAAACAGTCAAATACTACATTTTTTTTTAATTTAAGGGTATTTCCATAGAATAGATGTATTAAGAGCAAATAAAATATAGAGTTCAACCCATTGATTGTAGAATATAGATTTTCATTGTTTATATTTGTATTGCTGATTATATTGCACAAAACACACCACAATAGCATGACAGTTGTCAAAATGTCAATTACAAATAGACTCTATACAAAGCCAAGCTATAAAAGTACAAATTTCCAAAAAAACAAATGTGGTCAATGACATGCTAGACGGCAAGAGGCCCTGATGATGAAGCTCCTGGGAAAGAGCCTATCCTAATTCCTTCAACAATATGAATTGGAAAGCTGGCTTGCTCCATGATTTCAAAATTATTAGGCTCAAGAACATAATCATCATCATCTTCATTAGCAAAAATCCACTCAGACTCTAGATCAATCTTGTCAAGGTCAATTGGCTCGTCTTCCACAATACTTCCTGTTTTTGTCCATGTAGAAATTAAACTTTGCCTTACAAGTGAAAAACACAATGAACACAATTTTGATTGAGTGCAATTTATTTAAACTCCTACCTTGAGCTTTCTTTAGCTTCAAGCGAAGGTTGTGGTGAACAAATGCCAACTCATTCGTTCGTTTTTGTGTTAGGTGGTTGCATTTCTTGGAATTTATGTGTTAAAAAACACTCCAATTACACTCACAAGCGGATGAGCTGCATGGCTATGTCAAAATGTGTATTGCGAACCACCTAAATTTTTTGCATTCATGACCAAAAAATCCCACCATTGAGCTGAAAAACACATTATGTGGAGATATCATGTAACACTATTTCAAATCTTAACAAATTTAATAATCATGTTGACAGAATAAAAGGACTATCAAAAGTTTTTATAGTCTACCTGGTTGGAAGGACTTTTTGCCTTCCATGCCAGCCCTAGATGAGAGAAAACCCCTTGCCTGCCTATACATTTGCAACTCTAACATAACTTCATTCAATTGTTTCTAGGTTGCAAACATTTTTTTCCATGCACTTGAACAAGCATTGTGTGATCTCAACATCAATATGAATGAATGAAGAGTTGTAGAACAACAATGGATTGAGAAAGTATTCTACAGCATGGAGAGGAGAGGGTATCTATCCATCCCAGCTCTTATCAATTATATCCCATAATGGCATATACCTATCCCTATTATTTTCCAATCTGCCCGTCATCACCTCCTTGGCCCTATCCATGGCCCCATACAAATATCCCATGGGAAATTTATCTCCATCCACTAGAGGCTCTGAAAATTCTACCACTTATATTGCATCCCAAAAATTGGTAGAATACATGTACTCTGCCATTACTATGCCATCTATTTGATTTGTGAAGCCAGACTCCATCCACTCGGCTAAAACAAACATTTGTCTCAAGTTCGTTTTTTGTCAACAAAGTATCTGCAGTGCAAGGAAGTGTGTTGCAAATCTTGTCACCCCTAGTCGAACTAGCTCCTTGCCCCATGTGAAAGAATGCATCATACTCAAAGCCCTTGTGTGATTATTGATAAATTTGGTAACTGTGTGAGCCTTCTACAATGCCTCCTTAACCCATTCAATTTTTCCAATGTCCTCTAGAACTAGGTCAAGGCAATGTGTTGCACATGGGGTAAAAAAGGTATTTGACCGTCAATAATCTCCCAGTAGTAGCATTGTCATTAATAAATTGAACCACGTTTTTTGGCCCTACATCCATGACTATTGAGTCACACATCACAAACAATGCAATTGCAGATTTGATTCTATCAAATGCATCCATAGATTTCAAAAAATATGGAGCCAATATTACATGAGACAAGCAAGTCGATGATATTCAGTTCCTTCTATTTGTCCATCCATCTGACATAATGGTGCACCCACTCTAATCAATACTTTTTAACATCTTGAACATCAAATATTGCCTCTTGAGCATACCCACTCTCAATGTCTCATAAGATGGAGCTTGAAAACTAGGACCTACAACTACAAAACATCCACCATACCTTGCCAATATGGAGATTTGGTAGCATGTAATGACAAACTAGAGTACCAAAAATTCGCAATAGCATTCTTTGCTTGTTCATGGACATTTTTACTTCACCTCGTACTCTCCAAAGTGGTTTGTGATCTTGGTGTAGTATGAGGTATGAAGAAAACATCAGCATTTCCTTTGCTCGTGTTTGGGCCACATGTTGTAGAAGTAGGTGTTGTCCCAGATTCCTTGAAAACCCCCACTACACCATCTTCCTCATCCAATCAATTCCTCCAAGTGTCTATAGAATTAGAACCTACTTCAACCCCACTTCTCACCTTTTTTGACTTGCTCTCAAAAATTGCATCAAGAGCTTGTTTTGCTGATATGTGACATCTATAGGGCATAGAGTGCATATGGCGGTGTTCTTTCCTGCTTCTTTTGCCAAATGCCATTTGAAGTAGTAAATTCTCTAGCTGATTTCATTTTGACACCAATTCCATTTAACCTGCATGCTATCAGCATTCAGTGTTCAACGAGTCCACACAAAGTCTTTCAAACATGGCATTTTGATCAAGAATCAAACTACAAAAGTATTTTAATTCAATCTTTCATGGCTGGAGCATCCTCATTCAATAATAACTATAATATTTTTGTATTCTATTAAAGTAGTATTAAATGAAATGAAGACATACTCTTCTATAATAAATATTATTATTATTATGTTAAATTTCAACTAAAAATAATTTATGAAATCTATTGAAGGTCAAAATAAATATTAGATACTGGGCTTGACCCTTTGGTGAAATGGTGGGGCTTCTTGCCTGTAGTGCCAACAACCAAGGTTCAAATCCCCACAGGATCGCTCTCTACCGTATCAACAATTTAGAGCCTTTACCTTGACCCTTGGTGAAAAAGTGGGACTTCTTGCCTGTAGAGCTTACAACCAAGGTTCAACAATGTATGGGGTGATCCATTTAGAGCAATGGTCAAAACACTTCAATGGTGAGGCTGCCACCAAGGTTCAAACCCCCGTTGGGCATTTGCGCTCGCAGGTTTGCCCCTACACTAGGCCGTTGTGCTCGCGGATTTAAATGATTGGAGTGTTCGGCAATCTTAAATATGGCTGCCCATTATCGATCAAGAAAAAATAAAATAAAATAAAAAGTAAATATTAGATACTACTTTTTGTTATCAAAACACAAAAAATGGGTATATTTTTTATATGTCTATGACGGATAATAGTAAAAAAAAAATATATATATATATATATATATATATATATATATAAGTTTTAACTAATATCAATGAATTCGTTTATATTTTTCATCCATTGCTTCATTAAAAAAACTAAGTTTTAATCAGAAAAAAAATGATATTAATATAGAAAAAATATAAACTTAGTTTGTTTACAAAGGAATATTTTTAATTTATTTTTTTCTCAGTATCATATGAAGTTTTTTTATAAACAAAAAAAATTGAAATAAAATAAAAATCAATTAAACATTTGAATCATTTTTTTAAAATGAAGTATGATATCAAATAAATACTTGTAGAACAACATGCAGAGGACGTCTTAGCAAAACCTCGATCGAGTGATTCTCTGGCAATTTTCAAGTCTCAATTGCGAGTGACCCAACTTCCAAGCAATTTTCTGATACCAATGGCACGCGACCCAACTAATTTCTCCTCCACGTCATTGATGATGAACTCATTTCTACGACCCATGCAACCCAACTACTTGAGATTTTCTACTATCAACCATCCATGATGAACTACTTTCACACAAAATGTTTTATTAAAAAAATCACATGTTTTCTAAGCTTTGTGTGCTCTTTAGGGTTTTTGCGCTCTTTTTTGGCATTCATGCACTTTAATCTCAATTAATTATTCCATCTTTTTGCGATTAATCTCAATAAAAGTTGACATCGTTAACCGATTTTTCGCCGATTCTTAGGGAAAAATCGGTAACTTGGCTAACTAGGGATTGATCACAATTGATCGCAATTTTTCGCAAACCTTTGCTCATTTAGTACAAACTCTATTTACAAATCAAAATTGTAGCCATAATACTAAAAGTCAGCCTTCTCAACTTTGTCCACAAATTTTCGCGTCATTGTTGGGGAAAGGCATCAAAGGCCTAACAAACTAGTAAGTTGAGTTAGGACTAGCGGGTCAAAGAGAAAATCCACACAATTGTCAACCTTGCCTAGGCAATTATCCTTGGTTTGCACTATTATATGTCATATAGATGCATCAATCACATTAGAGATAGCAAAGACAAATTGTTAAACAAGCTATAGAAAGTAGTTCAAAACAAGAAAACCCAAAAAAGGAAACAAGGTCACTATCGAAAAATAAACCAATTGAGCCTAACTTGTATAAGAATAATATTGTATTTTTTAACTCATAATGGTCATTTTAAGTCTTCTCTTAAGTTGTCTAGTTATTTAGTTAGAAACTATCTATTTTTTGCAAATAGATCTTGTTTCCTATTAATAATACAAATTATGGATCAAATAACGAATACGTAGCTTAAAATGACCATTGCCCTAGTATGCACTAATCTCATTGGTCTCATTGGTATCATTGATCACATTGTTTTATTAAATTAGTGAATTTTGGTCTTCTCCAACACTTGTCTTTTTTTGGGGTTTGCAAGTGTCACGACTGGTTGAGCTTCTGTCGCAATTTGTAGATCTTTGTTCATGTTTTGTTTTCGCACTGCAATTTTGAAGGTTTCTTGCCATTTTTAGCAAAGAGGCCACACTTTCTTTCCTGCAACAAAGGATTTTCCACGATAGCAATTCTCCAACACTTGTCTTTTTTTGGGTCTGCAAGTGCCACGGCTGGTTGAGTTTCTGTCACAATTTGTAGATCTCTAATCATGTTTTGTTTTTGCACTACAATTTTGAAGGTTTCTTGCCATTTTTAGCAAACAAGCCACACTTTCTTTCCTACGACAAAGGATTTTCCACAATAGCAATTCTTTTTCGCACCTCTTTCATGGTTTGTTGCAAAAGGATTTGCAATGGGCATTGTTTTTCTGAAGAGAACGAAGCTTTTTTGGGGTCGTTTGATAGACACAATTTATTGGCACATTTTGCAAGGATCGCATCATTTTTTGAAGGATTAAAGTTTTTCTACATGATTTTTCAACAAATTGTGGTTTCTTTGTGTGGAGTTCTTCTGCAATCTAGGGTTTTGTACATTTTTTCCAAAAAAAATGTGGTTTTTTTCTTAGGTCTTCCAAAAAAATTTCCACCAAAATCATGATTTTTTTGTAAAAGGGTTCTGCTCAATTTTTCCCCATAAAAATTGGTTTTTCTTTGTTGTGGATTTGTTGTTTTATAGCAATTTTTTAAAAATAATGGGTTTTTTCCTCAAAATAAGGGTTTTTGACATTTTTTCACAAAATTGAGGTTTTTAGCCTTAGACAAAATGTTTTGATGATTTCTTGCAAAGTGATTTGAGTCGCACCTAGAGTTTTGAGTACAAACAATGTTCTACAAAAGGTTTTGAAGATTTTTTTATAAAATTGTGGGTGTTGTTGCTTTTGACAATTTCTTGGCAAAAACATTGTTTTTTAGAACTATTAAGTTTTCTAAAGCTGATTTTGGTGTCTTTAGATGAAGGGAGGGATAATTTGTTACCCAACATCGTGTTGGAAGGATTATGGTAGACTTGGTCATTTACAATGGTTCTGCAAAAAGCAGTTGGTTGATCAGAAGACCAACCAAGGAGGGTCTCAAAAGCAAGCTTATATCAAAGAACATTCTGAAGAGGAGTCAGCCTTCTATGCATCCATAGCCAAATGACCTACAGATTTTGTCTTATATAGGGTAGTTAATTAATAAATTGATCATTAAGGGAGGCTATTAGAATATATTATATTATTTACCTCATAATGGTCATTTAAGTCTCTTAAGTTGTCTAGTTAGTTTAGTTAGCAACTTTCTATTTTTTGTGCATAAGTTAGATAGTTTAGAATCTTTCTATTTCCGCTCTCAATTAACGATTGTTTCTTTTAGAAACATTGTCTTTGTATTTCCTTATTTAAGGAGCCTTTGTCTCCTTTGTAATTACATCTTTTTCAATCAATCAATTATCATTTCAACTTAGATAAGTGTGTCATAGAGCCCACCACTATTGAGTCCGATCTTGAGTCCCCAACTAGTACCAAAGAAGCAAAAGTCTGCAAAAAATTGTGATTAGTCCCCACCTAGTACCGGTCTTGACTCCTAGAAACTACATAGTGGTAGGCCTTTTGAAAACAAGCAATTTAAATTATTTTCGTCATTTTGGACCCCTTGGGCATTCGAAAAAGTCATGGTCGATAACAACAACCATAACAATATTAATGATCACGTTCTAGCCCACAATAATCATATCACTTTTTAATTCCCTATTGCCCATCCTACAAAAGATGCCCCTATGAAGAACATACCTTATTTAGCCATACCAGTGTTTAGAGTACTCTCTATGGAAGATTTTGATATGTTTCTATTTGAATTTGATGTTTTATGTCAGAGGTATGATTACTAGAACGATGCACAAAAGCTTAAATTGTTTCCAACTACTTTGAAAGATGCAGTATTACAGTGATTTACGAACCTACAACCACAAACTATCGACACCTGGGAAGACATTAAGGAAAGATTTTTGACGAACTATCAAGAGTATTGCAAGACTAAGGAGGTTAGAGATGAGATGTTTCAAATAATGCAATGTGAGGAGACTCTAGAAGATAATCCTGAGAGGTTCTCATTTAGTCTTCAAAAAACCAGACAAACTCATCTAAATAACAAGGCTATCAAAAAGCATTTTCCTAGAGGGATTCACAATGAATTTATGAATGTTTTGATTCTTATAGATGGTGGAGACATTTCCAAATTGGGATTTGATGACATTTGTGATATTTGCATGGATTACTCAAGGTCTACTCAGTCCATAACAAGTTATCCTAGGAAACATGTCTCCCCTAGTAGCACAACAGGTATCACTAAGCGTGAACTAGGTACGTTACCTAATGACTTAAAATCTAATCTTTTGAGTCAAATGAGAAAACAAATTGACACTTTGTATACATGTGAAAAAAGGAAGAAGTTGATAAAGCAGTTGCTGTTTTATGTCCTGTATGTCAAAAAAAACATAATAGCGGAGAGTGTCCATATTATAAAACGAAGATTCCTTCCTTAGAAGATGTAAGTAGATATATTACTTTACAACCTCTCTTGCTAGATGTAGTAGATGCTGAATATGCATAGGAACCAATTTGTTATATGGCTCAGCAAAGGCCTTGGCCACCACAAGCAATGCCCCCAGGAATGATGAATGACTTTCATGCACCATAAACTACAGGGCCTAGTAGTCAATCTGGTCCCTTTTCAATCCAATTTGGATGGTATAGGGGTTGGCAATAGCCTACACTTTATCCACAATGACCAAACCAATACCAACATGCCTCACAACCGTGGCAACAGGCACGGATAACACCACCACCACAATTTCTGCAATCATCATATCCACCACCACCCATGATCAATCATACCAGGCACCACAACAATTTCTTCCACCAATACCACCACCATCTAATAATCAATCATCCAACCCAACACTCTACCAATGGCGACACCAGTGCCCGCCCAACCCTCACCAAACCCAAACAATAAGGTGGCACAACCCATATATGATGAAAAGGTAGCAGGATATCCCATTTATCCCATTAATACATTAGAGATTGATGGAGTTCAACTAAGGTCAGAAACAACTCTTCAAGAGCCTGCCATTATAAAAGTCGACAATTTGCCAAAAGAACCTCAAGAAGACCAAGTGAAGCTATCCCTGTTCCTAAATGATTCCATTCTAAACCAACACACAAAAGGAAATTTCTCAACCTGCATTTGATTTTGTTAATGAGCTAAGAAATATTAACATTAAAATTCCTCTTTGGAAAGCCATTAAAGATATTCATTTGTATACAAACACAGTTCAAGAATTATGTACTCAAGAGCAGAAAAAGAAACAAGATCCAAAAATTGTTCAAGTTATTGGACAGCTTGTTGATCTCAAGTTAGAGAATATCTCAATTCCGAAGTACTCAGATCCTAGGAGTCCAGCGATAAAGGTATGTCTCGGTAATATTGTTATTCCTTGATTTAGGTGTCGCCACAAATATCATGACTAATGAAACTCGAGAAATTATCCCTCCAAGGGCTCAGGCCTACACCTACAGTCCTTCAAAAGGCCAATCACTCTTCAGTTAAACCAGAAGGTATGATTGAAGATATAATAAGTATGTTGATTCTTGCAAAATATACTACTGATTTTATGATTGTTCAGCCAAAAATTTAGTTGGGGGATACCCCTTGATTCTAGGAAGACCTTGGTAGGTTGCAGCAGACGCATTTATTAATTGTCAATTACATAACATGGTCATCTGTAATGGTGAATGAACAAAGCAGTTGACATTGTACCTATTAGCACAACCTTGTTGGAGACTAAGAATCCTCTATGGATTAATAGTGATTTAGATGAAATGTTGCTTGTGTTACCAAATTAATCAAGCCCTTGATATTGAAGAACCATCTAAAGATATTATCCTTTCCAATTTCTTTCAAAATACACATTCATCTAATGATATTCTAAAAAAAATTGGTTCTTCATTCATGTATAACTGATAATTGTCCATTTGGATATTTCCCTCTAATAAGTGATTCAAAATCTCTTCAACATTTTATCACATTGCATCAATTATTACCACATGATTGTTTGTACCCAATACTGCACCATTCACAATTACTTGCTATCAACTTACCTACACAAACACAAGCCATGGAAATTTTGTCAGGTCATACACTTAACATCAATCCGCATTTGAGCATGACACAGATTTGGGATCTAATTACCATGTTGAGAACTCATAAAGCTGTATTTGCATGGGAATGCCAAGATATGTAGGCATACATTCAATCACTTGCACACATCACATATAGATGGTAGTTGTCCAATCAGAAAACCAAAAAGACAATCAAATCCCAGTTTGCATGAGATTGTTAAAGAGGAGCCACAAAAGTTGTTGAATGTAGGCTTTATTTACCCAATCTCGGATAGTCGATGGGTCTCTCTGTTAGTTGTGGTGCCTAACAAGAATGGTAAGTGTCAGATCTATGCTCATTATAGAACACTTAATAAAACAACTAAAAAAGGATCATTCTCCATTACCATTTATTGATCAAGTTCTTGATACTCTTGCGGGTAAGAAGTTCTTTTCCTTCTTGGATGGTTTCAGCAGATACAACCAAGTCCAAATTGTGCTCGAAGATCAGGACAAAATTAGTTTTACTTGTCCTTGGGGGACATTTGCCTATAATGTTTTACCTTTTGGTCTATGTAATGCCCCTGCCACTTTTCAAAGGGCGGTCTTGAGTATTTTTGCTGATCTTATTCATGATTGTGTGGAAGTTTACATGGATGATTTTACTATGTATGGTAACACTTATGAAGAAGGCATAAAAATCTTGAGAAGGTTCTCTGACGATGTGAAGAAACTAATTTATCTCCTGGTCATGAAAAATGACCTATTCTCATGACGGGAGGTATATTAGGACATTACATTTCTTCTAAGGGAATTATAATTGATCCTAAAAAGGTGCAAATAATTCAAGATTTATCTACACCTACTTGTCAAAAAGATGCTCATAGCTAGTGCATGCAGGATAATATCAAAGGTTTATCCAAAATTTTAGTAAAATTGCCTCACGTCGTCAATTTTAGTAAGATTTTAGAAAAATGTTAGGAAAAGATAATATTCTTTCATAGAAAACAGAATGTCGGCAGGCCTTTGAAACAATTAAAGTAAAACTTGTCACTAGACTAGTGCTATGTGGCCTGAATTGTGAACTACCATTTCATATTAATACTGTGCCTCAGATAGTTCAATGGGAGCTGTATTAGGCCAGAAAGACAATGCACTTTTCTATTCAATCTATTATATCAGCAAAACTTTCACAGGTGTTGGGGTAAAATTTAAATAATAGTCATTGAAAAAGAATTTTTAGTTGTTCTATATGCAGTGAATAAATTTCGTCATTATATGATGCAGAAAAGAGATACATCTCAAACAACAACAAGAAATATGAGTTCTAAGGGATTTGGTTAATCAGCTTAAGGAGAAAAATCGGAGACTAAAAACACACACAATCAATAACCAGAGGAAGGAGGACACCGACAGAATGGAGGAATTGGACCAAATGATAAAATACAAGGAACTTCACATTCTTGTTCAGGAGCAGGAACAAAGGATGAAAGAGCTAAGGCTAACCTGGTGCAGGGAAATCACCAATACAGTGCAGAAGTTGGCTTCAAATCCGCTCCCCACAAAAAGCATGATTTGTAACAACCATTTGCATGAGGACATGCAAACTCTTTAGCTGGGGAGAAAATGATGTGAAAGAAATGTGTCCTATGTTAGAGTTCCATTTTCATTGTCTTTCCTTAAGCCTTTTTGTCACTAATTACCTTAAGAAAGTGGAAAATATTTAATATGTTTAAAGAGATGAAAATATACCTTGTATTATCAAAAAGCAGGGAACTAATCAATTTTAGTGGTTTATGAGAAGACCTAATTAAATAGAAGAATCTATGAAGAACTCATAACAAGTATGTGCTTGGTAGTTGTGTGATGGGGAGGGCCAAAGATCTTGTTTCTAAATTTACCTTCTGTTATGTAAGAAGAAAAAACTTTTTTAAAATGTTGTTTTAAACTTGTGGCCAGCAGCCAAGTTTACATTATCTTTATTTTGGTTTGTTGGCCATAGGCCAGAACAAACAAAGCTCTTTATAAACTTGGTGGTTATGTACATCGCACTACATCTACATAAATGTCGTAGTATAAGCTATAGGAAGCTAAGAAAACTTTGGATCAAGTTTTCAATAAATGAATCAAACTTCTCGTGTGATCAAACTAGTGTAGAAAAGCTTTCTTCATTTCGTCACCTAACAGATTGAGGAGGTAGGGCCCACTTCATGGCATCCCAATGATTTCTGTAATTTCTGTTGTTTCAATAAAGTGTGTGTTTATGTCGGACTTCATTTCTAATTTCTGTCATTGATTGGATTGGGTTAATTCTGCATTAATCATGAGTATAGTTTTGTGCTTACTGTTTGTAATTTGATCATAAACTATGGGAGTATTTGCTAAAACATCTGTCAGTACTTTATCATACTGTGATTCTTAGATCGAAATGTTTAAGAGCTGTAAGTTTACATTCTGCAATTGTCATAAACTGCTGCTGTTCCTGTTGCAAATTACTGTTATTTCTATAGCAGTTCCTATTGCAGAAGCAGAACTGAGATATTAAACCAGATTTTCACTTAGGTAGTTTCCATGATTTTTAGGTGCATTTTATTCTTGCTTGACTTGCTATTTTTAACCCTTAAGCACACAGCTGTAACACTTTTCACAAGTTTTACACCCCAGATTGACATAGGTACAAACCATAGTTACACCGCCGTCGGGGACGAGGGGACATCGGAATGGGGGGACAGGTTTCCAGGACAGGGGGACAAAGGGTCCTCAATTTGGGGATGGTGGGGGGACAGCGGTGGGAGGGTGGTTGGGGGGGGGGGGGGGGGGGTGTATATACTATATACTTTACATATGGTACTTAAAATGCTAGGTATGAAAAGATGTATAAGACTATTAAGAAGTTAAATGCCAAATGCTAAATACTAAAATAGTAAATACTTGAACATGGAACATTGAAGTTTTCTCAGCTCTTCACTCTTCTTCTTCTTCTTGTAGCCATAATCAAAATTGTAGCCATAATCTTAGAAGTCAACCTTCTGAGCTTTGTCCCAATAGTGTCTACACTAATAAGAAACTTTGAGATGATTTTATCTAGGAGGAGAGCAAACTAGAGGTTGTTTCAGCCAAAGTGGAAGAGACTCAACACCTAGCCCTTGTCAAATAATTGAGAAAAAAATGGTAAAAAGGGATAACCTGGGAAGGGTCAAAAGTGCAAGAAGGAAGAATTAGATTCTTCAAGCAAGGGAAAGAAATACTTGAGTCATGTGAAGTATTTCAAGCACCACAAGATGGCCCATAGTGCATCTCAATGCCCCAAGAGGAAGCAAGCCAAGCCACAAACAGGAGTTTGTAGGGAGTGCAGAAACTTCAGCTAGAGCAAATGGGTTAGCATCCAATGTAATGTCCCCATTTTCAGGGTCTCTAGTAGTGCAATTGTTGCCAACATTTTGGATTTGTGTCAACATGTTCAAAAAGGTAATTTGATGATTCCGGTAAGCTTAGATGGTTTAAAGGAGTCATATGACGTTTTCAAATGTTATTTTTGGCATTCGATTTGGGTTCCAAGATTCTTGGAGAGAGAGTCTATTTTTAATAACTCACCCAGTCAAGGCCATTTATCTTCTTTTATCTTCGAGATCACTCCAACACAAACATGTTTCAATTCTGATGCTTTCGGCCTTTTCAATTAATTGGGTGTATTATTGAGCTATCATTAATTATTTTTGCTAGCATTGTCTTTTTATTATATATATTTATCGGACACCTCAATTTTATAGCTCGTTAGAAAGAGAACCGAAAGTTTTGAATGATGGGACACTTACAAGTGACTTTTAAGTGCCAAAAATGTTTTAAAAGTAAATTGAACCACTTTTATGAGTTAAAACGTACTTTTTGGAGTTAAAAGGTTTAATAAATTTATAAAGTGATTTTGAAAGGAAGTTTCTAGAAAGTTCTCTAAAAGACTTACAAAAGAGGGAATTGAGAGCTCATTTAGGGATGTTGAGTTTATCATTTCTGATATTTCTCTCTGAGAAAACCCTGTGTGATTTTTGGAGTTGGACTTGGTTTGACTCGGCCTTCCAAAGGATGAAAACCTAAGTTATCAAGTCGGGTTCAAGGATGGGTTCGGGTACAAGAAACCGGTGTATGGGTTTGTGTGTGTATATGATGCAAGAGCATCCTTGGGAAGTTAGCAATCCTGCATGTTGGAGTGATTGTTCTAGTGTTGCTCGGTTACAGTATTGACCGAAGGGTTTGGTCTCTGAAGGAACTCGGCATAACTTCTGGTGCTCGGCAGACCCTGTGCTCAGCAATGCTTGTGGAGCTCGATTGACATGCTTGCTTGCCGATGCCTGGCTTGCTCGGCGATGCCTGGCTTGCTCAGTAGTTTTGCTAACACTCGGCAGTTTGGGCTTGCCGACTGGAGTTCTTGTGGATTTGATGGGCCGACTTGATGCATTTAATGTATGTAGCGTGTGTTGCATTCTCCTATGTAGATCTGGAGGCTAACATGAATAATTAATTATTTGTAAGGCTATGTGAGAGCCGACTGATGTTGCATTTAATATTTGTTTGTTTTAAGAAGCCGACTAGGTTTGGGATTTATTTCTTTCTTCTAGCTGACTTGTGGCTGAAGCAGTATAAAAGCATGGGTTTGGGTAGTTGTTGAAGGAGAGGAGGAGAGATTCAAGTGAGGAATCTGAAGCTGTGAATTTGTGAGCAGAGCTAGTGGCTGAGGCTTAGGAACAAGAAGATTGCTTGGTGGCTTGTGAGCACAAGTTTAGATCTTGTTGGATGTTTCTACCAGATTGTTGTAGCCTGTTGTTACAGATCTAGCTAGCTAGAGTTAGGGTTTGAATTGGATCTTGAGGGATCTTGCAGAACTATTACTTGCTTTGTAATTGGCCATAACCGGGAAGGCCTTACAGCCCGGCACATTGCATGTAATCAGTTATTTTATGAATAAAGAATAATGATTGTTTCAGATCTTGCTTTGATGTTGGATTCCATTGTGTGGTTGTTTAGCTGGGGGCTTGGACATCTCCTTTGGGGATTCTCTTGGCCTTGCACTGCATCAATATATATATAAACATATATATGCATTATATATACAAAAAATTAGATAAATATACAGAATTGTGAAATGAAATGTATTTGGAGGCTTTATATTGGGCCGTTTTAGGGTTAGAAAGGGAAAAAAACAATAAAAATGTGTTTTCAATGTTTTTTTGGGCCACGAGAACCCAAACCCAGTTCACACCCAGACCCAATTCGAGGGTCCACGATGCGAACCCAGTAACTTAGATGAAAACCCTCTTGAAAAAGACTAGCTACGGTAGTGAAAAATCTACTCTGGCTGGTATTATAGGTATTTCACAGCACATTTCTAATTTAATTTTTATGTTTGACATTCAAGAGATTTTGGAGACAATCTTCAGTGCTGGATGTATCATTCCAGCTAACCCTGAGATTCACATTTTTGCTCATATCTATGACAATGAGACATAAAAAAATTTGTGTATTGTCTCAAAGTTATTATGACTAGGGGACGAGGATGCATATATAATATGTGGGTTTTGGTTTAGCATTTATTTTTCTCACTAAAGGGGCCCCTTGCAGGCAGCGCCCAAATTGGTATTAGTACATGGAAATTTGAGAGGTATTTTCCAGTGTTTGAAGGCTGCAAAATCAACTTTTGGAGGAATTTAAGGGTTCCAAACAGATCTGGATCAATTTGAAGGGTAAAGAAGTGACTAGATTTCTTATGAGAATAACCCTTGTGCTTTTCCTTGCATTTAGCTGCTGGAGTGGACTTCTGAATTAAATTTTATGACTATTAAAGGCTTGGTTTGTTGGTTTCTGGATTCTGATACGACTGAAATATTATGTCGGACCTGTAGGAATCTTTGTATGAAAATTTGATGGTGAATTTGAAGACATTTCAGACCTTTAGCAGCAAGAAGACACAAATTTCTTAAAACACTCGTGCTTTGTCTATTTGGTAGGTGCATACTTGATTGTAACATCCAAGTTGAATGTCAAAACATCCTAATTATGTTAACATCAGTTTCTATTTTTGATGTAATTCAGTTTTAGACGATGTTACTGCTGCTTTTCCAAAGACATGTATCTGCTATGAATACATGAAACAAATCAGAACATTAGTGCAAGTATTTATTTGAATTGGCAGTTTTCATGAATCAGCAAGTTAATGTACTTTGTCAGTAAATGTATGCAAACTGTTTGCAAAATTACTCTAAGGTAGAAGTGAAAAAAAAATTAATAGCAAACAGGGCAGCATAATGCATCCAAACTCAAGACAGCTTTCTCCGTGGTGTCATGCCCACCAACTCTCTATTCAAACCTTATAGACATATACCAACCAAGTATGCATAGAATGATAAAATATGTCTATTAATATTAAAGACTTGATCCATTTGCAAATTTTATTGCTTTTATAAATTATATTTAGATGGATACATTACTAGTTGAAGCATCAAGCGAAAGCAACAAGACAAATGTTCAAGGTTGGATCAAATGAAAAGTAAACATATAATAATACAACTTGTATGCCTCCATGCATCAGTTGATCAAAAGCTGAACAAGAACC
Organism: Chamaecyparis obtusa; assembly: GCA_027943335.1. Taxonomy (NCBI): domain Eukaryota; kingdom Viridiplantae; phylum Streptophyta; class Pinopsida; order Cupressales; family Cupressaceae; genus Chamaecyparis; species Chamaecyparis obtusa. The sequence goes on along the minus strand of BSBK01004408.1, from coordinate 1,606,847 downwards.
ACATAAAATTTCAACCAATAACTAGCAAAGAATCGCCATAATTACCAACATATACAGGAGACAGAATTTACCTCCTCCAATGAAGCATTTCCTGCTCTTTCTCCAATTCCATTAACAGTAACTTCAACCTGTCTGGCACCTGCATATGCACCCTAGATCCACATGGTCAAGCATAAGAAACTAGATTTTAAATACCAAATTCAACAAACTTTATAAAAGCAATTTTTCACAAAGCACAAAAAAAGACCATTACTGCTAAGGTGTTAGCTGTTGCAAGACCAAGGTCATTCTGGCAGTGTGTTGAAATAACAACATTCTCAATACCACGAGTATTGGCTTTGATGTCTGCAATCAATTTTCCAAATTCAGTTGGTAGCGTGTACCCCACAGTATCTGGAATATTTAAAGTAGTTGCTCCAGCCTTGATCACTTCTTCTAGTATTTGGTAAAGGAATTCACAATCAGACCTGGTCATGAAAATAGGCAACACATCAACTCCAATGCAGACAGCAGTAAATTATAAACACAACTCAAGCAACAAAGCATTAATAAATCAGAAGTACCAGACAATACAGTGACTAAATTTTAATATAGTAACTTCAACATAAAAGGTTCTAATAGTACCCATGTTCAAAAGATTGCAAAATATTAGATGAAACAAAGAGAATTTTTAGGGTACGAAAATTATATAACTTTGTATCATACACTATTCCATTTTTGTGTAGTCCAATAATATATTATTAGAAGCAAAACAAATTTTACATACACTTAACACAACAATTCAAACAATGTCAACTTTGAAAAAAAACAACTAATTTTTTATTTTGAGAGGGATTTTAAAAAAATTAAAATTTTGATTTTGAGGGGCTAAAGGCATGCATATGTCACCTAGACACCACGATGTCAACTGCAATCCATTGGGGATTAGTTTGATGCTTGTCTGTAAAAGGGTCATGCCTTAGCACATTTCACGTTAAATTTTCGAAGGCAATCTTGCAAAGATCATATATATACAGCAGAAACAACATACATATTTCTTAGTACTTATTATTTTATATACAGAAATATATATAAACCTTATAAAATGTTGATAAAATTAATATATTATATAGTAATAATTAATTATAAAGAATATTTATGTAATCATAAGTATATAAATATAATATTATATTTTATATATCTATAATATTATATTATCATATATTATAATATATTAATATTAATATCACATTATAATATAAAAACTATAATATTATAATCAAAGTTCTAGGACTCTAGAATAGAGTAGACCTGGATCTAGTACAAAATGTACCAGGTCTAATATAGACCAGACCAAAACCAACAGCTTGGCTGAATCCGGTAACATAGATCGACAAGATGCCCACACAGAGAGAGAGAGAGAGAGAGCAACCTCACTTATCTTAGCATAAAGAAATTCTAGGTCAAGTCTATCACATAGGCAAACTGACCCTCGCTTGCATCAACAAGCAAAATCAACAAAGCATTAGTAAAGCACCAAATGATGATTTTCTAAGTGCTTGGACTCAACAACAATGTCATCAATCCATAAATAGGCGTAATTTGATCATCAGTGGGAATGAAGAATGCGGGTGTGGCCATATTCAATTAGGCATCATGGATGCCTAGTGATATGAACCAACAATTTTGTAAACTTTGCAAATACACGTCAATACAATGTTCTAAAGCCAATCAAGATTACTCAATCCATATTAAAGGGAGGAATCAGATGATAAGGTACTTGAGAGGCATGTAAACCTATACAAAGACCTCCAATAAGCTTTGGTCAAATATTTGTCACGTATTGCAAATCTAACTGCTCCAAATATGTGACCCACAACTCCCAAAGCCATACATCCATAAAAAGTGCCAACGAAAACCCACAAAGCAAGAAGACAAATGACCCAAACCAAGACCAAGGAATTGTCAACAAGAAGCTCAAACACTTACATGAAGCTTTACCAATCAAAGTTTCCCTATACTAACCTACATTTTCACTGGGAAATAATGTTTTCCTAGGCATGACAACTCTTGTTTGGGGAACTAACATTTTTTGAGGAACACAAAGGGGCAACACTTCACTTGCCCTAAAAATTTTGAGAATTCTTACATTCATTGCTTAAAAGAGCTTGGTTGTCTCTAACCTTCATTTTTTATACACTACGCTACAACAAATTAGACCAAGAAGCTAAAAACTAGATAATATCTAACTTAATGCAGTTTCTTTGAACTCGAGAAAAATAAATGAATCAAAATAATTGAGAAGTAAATGGAGAAATTTCCATACATGGGAGAAGTTGAGCCAAGATCAACAAAATGCTACCAAAGTTGGTACTTTGTAAAGCCAAGGATTTTAGTGTTGTCTTCTCAAAAGAAAGCCAAACAAGAGTCAAAGCAATGAGGGCTTTAGTACAAGTGACATCCAATAGAACAGGTGAGGACACTCGCGAGTAAAAAGAATAATAAGAAGAAAAGACCTTTAATGCCAGAGGATTTGAGTATGTCATATCTCCATGTGTTCCAACCTCATGGATGCCACCACCTAATTTCTAGTTGGTACAAAGATACATGGCAAAACAACACAACCAACCAAACAAACTGTAAGAAAGTTAAGTAGCAGATCAACTTCCTACAAGAGCTTTCTGGGGAGAGTAATGTAAAAAACTTTCTCGGATCTTTACAACAGTTACAGAAACTTAAGAGGAATAACATGAATAACATCCATACCACAACATAGTGATTTGCATGGTTAAAACCCTTTCAAGAGAAAAATCCCACACTCCAAAAGCCACCCAATATATTATTTAGAAATCAATAAAAAATACAATATACTTGCAGAGCAAGCTTCTCACAGGAGTATCACCAACCAAAGGTCCGGAGGTAACTGAATAGCTATAAGACTCTTAAACACACCCTCCATCTCACACACCTAATATATGAGAGATACAATACATGAGACCGTCGAACGGTATTACAAAATCATGGGCTAAAAACCACTTATAAAGCAGCGGCCATTTTATCTTTGATCAAAGATGCCCTACGATGTGTCAAAACACATACCAACACGTGTAACTCCCTTTTACAGGTCATTTATGTGTTCAACACGTTCATACATTTCCTATTTTAGGAAACCAACTCAAAGGCTTTAACTTTCAAACCGGGTGTCCAATTGACAAACCATTTGAAGCATCAGAAAGCTCGCAATGTGCTCTATCACCTAACAACCCGCCACACCATTTACCCACATTTTTGGGCCATTTCGAAGTCTCTAAAGCATTCAAAATTGAATTCGTAAAAAAATTTGACAATTTCTAACAACGCAAACTTTAATATCTTCAAAACTAGACTTGATCTTGCAATGAAAATTTACCAACATGCTTATCTAGCCCATCTGAACCTTGATCTTGATCTTGCAATGAAAATTTACCAACATGCTTATCTAGCCCATCTGAACCTTTGGGTAAAGAATAAGGAAAATTCATGCTCATATGAAAACTTACTTAAAAATAGTAACCATATGTATTTAAAGGCAAGGTTAAGACACATTTTCCTAACACAAATCAGCTCTATCACTACATTGTACCAACTAAACACCAAATGCATACACATTTTCTGTTATGTCCCTAGAATGTTTCAATGACAAACCCTGATGTTTATTTCTGAAATTTCAAATAAAAATGGAATGTGCCAACAAATACATAACTCTAAAAATGTAAACTTCTGGTTTGTGAAATAAACAACAGCTATTTCAGAAAAATCAGAACAAACACTAGGCAGAAAATAATTTATTTTATTGCCAAAACGTTGAAGATTTTACAACCTCAAAAATAATATTTAATTGAACTTTTTGCATTTATAAGGTGCTGCTTGGCCAGGTACAGTTGTATGATACTGCATTAGAAGTCTGAAAAGTTGTTCAACTGTTGTCAGGAAGGTATAATGTGACTGAATTGAAATGCATATCCTTGTTGATGCTGATTCCTCTCACAAATGGTTGATTATTATTAGTTTATGCCCAGGAATGGAAAAGCTGGCTGGAGATCTCAATGAAAATGCTAATAAAATTCAGATCTGCCCTGGAAATATCTGCAATGTATTATAAATCAGAAATTTTCTCCTTGCAAGGTCGGTGTTTCACTTCAAAATGTAGGTTGCTAATAAAAGATGACTCAAAGAGCACAAACAGCAGTTGATGTGACTCTTTTAACATTCAAAATGTCTAATTTTCTTACTTCAAAGGTAACACTCAACTAGGGTTGACTGAAAATGTCATAAACAATTTAAATCCAGCACCTTTTACGCACAATAACTCTCCATAATCTTGTAAAACAATGTAGAAACTTCAAATATGATGAGGCAACAAAATAATGATTTTTCCTTGCAAACACACTGTAATGCCACTGTAGCAAACTTAAAATATCTTCAAATCCTCCCCAAATTAGCATGGTCATGATTCCTCAAAGGAATCACCCAAGTTTGAAAACAAGGGTTTTGGTCATTGATTCCCAAATGTAGAATTCAAGAAAGTTTTTGTCCTCTCAAACCCCAAACAAACCAAGGTTTTTCATCCTTGGATGCCCTAGATTGAACAAACAACACAAATCTGAAAATTGGATGCCAAAAGATAGCTTGACTAAATCCCCCGAATGAAGATAGCCACCTCCTTGATATAACTTTTCAAATTGGGCCCTTGGATCCTAAATTTCCCTTCAAATATTTAAAAATACTTTTTAATTTCTAATTTTATTAATTTATTTATTTTAAGTATTTATAAATACTTTTATTTTGAAACTGGTACTTTGGAACACCTTTTGTTTTACTCTAAAAATATTATTAAGTTGCCCTTAAAATTAGAGTTTATCGAGCCCAACTTAAACAATATTATTAATTATCTTAATTCAAATAAAAAAGGGGGGGCATAACATTTTCCTTGGTTTGCTTCCTCCTTAGAGGAAGCAATGGCCACACCTCCAACATCATGGAGGAATAGTCTTTGATAAGGTCATTGTAGTATAACTTAGACACTAGCACCAATGTGTGCAAGGTGCAAATCAACAAAAACCAAGAAGAAGAACATTGACAGGACTAAAAGCTAGAATTCACCAAAAGAACTCCATCATAAAGCAACCAAGCTTCATCTAATGTAAGCAAAAATTTAGATGATGATGCTATACCTACTCAAGAGGAAATTCTTTAGGCACTTGAGAAAGAAATGAAGATGACAAGAAAGGCAACGAATGGTACAATATCAAAGAAACAAGTAATTGCACACTAAGATAAAAATTTAAACTTGCATTCACCTCAATCTTGTAAACAACCAAGGATGACACTGAAAAGAAGAATTGAAGCCTAGAACTCAAAAACTAGCAACAATAGATGCATGGCCAACATCGACAAGAAGAAACTTCAATCGAGACCTTTCTAGAAATCTTCCATTACAAAGTAGCCCAAACTCATTTGGCACAACTAAAACGAAGTCAATCAACAATGATATTTACCTACTTAGATGTAGTTGCCTCAATATAGAAGAAAATGAAGATGACAAGAAAGATTTGGATTAATATGAGCTCAAGTAAACAAGTCCGTCCACACCAAAACATATAAATCAGCCCAAGACTACCTTGGTCTCAAAAAATATCAAGAATTACCAAAGGCAAGTTTGAGGCGAATAAGCAAATGGCTGTGCCTACCCCATACTAAGATCAGCCCATAGGCATGTTAGCACATCAGCAAATCCAACTCATTTCTAAAAAATCAATAATTCCATGTTCTGCAACAAAGCATGTTGTGAATAGTAAACTTAAAGCCTTTCTGTTGACTTTCCCAAATATCAACTTTAACCCAAGAAAATATCCCCACTTGGCAAAAACTACCACAAACTACACGGCAATCCCTTCAAAAACACTATTTACAAGTGGAGAAAGGAAAAGTATAAAATCAAAGAGCACAAAGCCAAACAATATATTGTCAAGGGAGACAGACCTGTAACTAAAAAGCATTATTGAGATAATACGCATTGCATCATTGTTGCACACAATAGAGCTATCTACAAGACAGAATATTCAATTCCGAATGAACTAACAACACATAAATGTCATTAATGAGTTGGTTACAATTGGAATTTTCAAGGAAATGCCCTTAGAATTTAGAGGTTGATTCAGTCTTATGACAAACTAATATTAAACAACCCTAAACCTCGCCAAGGAAGCAAGGATCGAAAACAAATATAGTGAAGGCTCATTTGAACATTTGGACCATTTCTGGTACTGTAATGCAAAATTCCAACAATGACGTCACACACACTAAGTTCACTTAACAATTTGATGCAATAATAAGAGCCACAAATTTGAAAAGAAAGACCTTGCATGTGCAAGTGTATTGGTCAAAGCTGAACTTGTGACCAATGAAACTACAGATCTTGTTTCTGAAGCCAGCTATAAATGTTTGTATGCCTTGTTATCTGTGTATTTTCAGCAGTCACATTTTTATTTAAAATGAAAAAAATCCAATATCCGCCACAACAAGTACTGTAATTCATGCCATATCTTAAAAGATATTTTTTGGCAATTGACTAATTTTCAAATACTTTCCAAAAATTAAAATCTTCGTATAACAAATTTTCCCACGAAAATTAAACTACGAGCCAAGCTATTAAATAAAATACACCTAAGGCACTTAAATATGCTGAGGTTTGGAAAGGATTAGTAGTGAATATTATATTTACTCTCAAACATTAGACTTTACTGTGCATATTTCTTAGTTTAGGTATTGGCATACTCAACAATGTGATTAAATATTGGCTTTGGGTGAAAGTGGATGCACTAACATGTTAGCTAATCAGAATTAGTTAAGTGCTTCTGTGCTCTCTTGGTTGCCTTCTCTTGTAACTATTATCAATTAAGACAAGTAATAGATCACAGAAGAATGATTGTACTTGTACAATGTAAATAGGATGTCTACTTTATAGATGTCCTAAAATTGTTCTTTTATTGTTAAGTCTTTAAAATTGGGTTCTTTGTAAAGCCGCTGGTTTGGAAATCTGGTTAAGAACTCTACTCCACAAAATGATTATAGGTTCTATTGTGCCAAAAATGATTACAGATTACCTGAGATAAATAAATTGGCATTTTTCATATAAAAATTGAAGAGTTTAACTAGCCAATTAACAAAGAATACTTGAGACATAATAAGGGTACTTTTGGCATAAAAATAGAAAAGTTTAAGTTGTCATTTAACAATTTGGGATATTCAACGCTCCAAATAACAAACAATGTGCAGACTGTTTACTTTCGCCGAAAAAAGAAGGGCGTAAAAAGCTTTGCGACCTTCCAGCATCCTCGGGGCTGAATTCAACATCGGAGCATCCAAGAGAACGAGCATAGGCCACCATATCTCTGGCTATGTTAATGACCTCTTCCCGTGACTTCTTAAGCTTATAGTTGAGATGAATATCACTGGTAGCAATAAAGGTGTGTATCCTGGGTCGCAAAGCCAAGCGCACGGCCTCCCAGGCAGCATCAATGTCAGCCTTGTTACATCTGGAGAGGCCACAGATGACTGGAACGTAGCCAAAATCATCGACATGATTACCCACTTCCATTGCAATCATCTTCACTGCTTGCAGATCATCGGGGGATGCAATGGGGAACCCTGCTTCAATGATGTCCACGCCCAGTCTAGACAGCTGTCGGGCAACATCCAGTTTCTCCTTGCTGGTCATGGTGGCTCCCGGTGATTGCTCTCCGTCGCGCAGCGTCGTGTCGAAGATTCGCACATAGCAGGGGTCGTCAATGCGGTTTGGCACATAGTCGGGCCGGGTTCGCCGATAGGAATTCCCTGCACTGCTGCTGTTGCATCTCACTCTGAAATTTGTGTACCTCGAGCATTGCATGGTCGCCGCTGCTTCTGTTGCAGCGCGTTTGAGCGGAACTCTACACGTAAACAACGATTTTGCAGGGCAAATGGAGGGGCCGAAGCGGCACTCCATGATGGGTTTGGGCGTAAGATGAATTCCACCACACAACTGCGCCATAGAGGATTAATGGTCAGAAATCACCAGTTAAAGGTTTCCTCTGCCTTAGGAGGCAATGAGAAGGTTTAAGGCTTCCTTTGTGCCTTCCACAGCAAAGTGCATGTAGGGTTTAAGGCTTTGCTATGCATTCCCCGTCAAAACATCTCCAGTCAGAAAACAGTTTTGACCCATAACTAGTTCCTAGGCCTACGTTACTGACTTCTACCGTGGCATTCTAATCTACTTCTTATCATCAGCATGAAACTGACTCGAAGCTATATTTTTTGTTTATAGGGATTAGAATCGAGTAATAATTTATTTGATTGTTAGTATGGAATGAAGATGGTGAAACATTTATTTGAGTTGGTCTTGTTGTAATAAGAATGATGTCAATATAATCATTGCATAGGAAAGTGTCTCAAGTTACATATTTAGGCATTCTAGTTTGTTTATTTTCATCGCCAAAACTATAGTTGTTTATAGGGTATTAAAAAAATTAGATGATAAGAAACTAATTCAAAGTAAGGGTGTTAGAAAATTATATTTAAAGTATTATAATTTATCTAATCATTAGTATGAATTGAAGATGTGTTGGTAAATAGATTTGTCATTATGATCTTTTTTCAAAATTTGACCTTGTTTATTTAAAGAGCAATGATAACCATTCTAACAGTTGCATAGATCGTTATAAAATAATAATCTTCATTTGCATTTGAGAGTTGCAACTCTCTCATATGATGGGGGTTTTTAGAATTTTTGTGTACTTATAACTTTGAAGTTCCTTGAAGGAGAAAACATAAAACTAAAAGAGGATGGATAACAGAAACCCCATTGGAAGACATGCGAATACCAAATAGGAATTCATAATTGATAACAATTACAAGGGAGTTTTCATGATAAAGTATGTTCTAATATGCAATGATGATGAAAGAAGTGCAACAAACCTCAACATATGAAGAGATCGGTTATACTAGTACATACAAATCAAGATATCAAGAAAATATGTGTTTCGTCAAATCAATTACATAGATCATTGAACTAAAAACCAATGGATTCAATCAATACATTAAGGGATTATTAATTTAACATGTGAGAAGTTAGTAATAATAACTAATGAATACATTCAAGACATACAAACTTGATGCATTCTTCATTACCCTTTAGAGAATATACAAGTTCAAAAACCCTTAGGTACAAAGTGTGAACATCAAAGTTTGTTAGCATAATTGATGCAGTGATGCTAAGTGTTACATTGATGAAGATTGGTACAGATTTAATGATAGGTTAATCAGTTATTAGGTTGTCATTGATGTCAACTAAATGACTTAGTGTTTTCAATTTGTTACCAGATATTGTGTGAGTAAATCATGAGTTACAGTATGTTTCTGAAGTTGCTATTCTAATGGAAGAATATGTTATGTGTTGTGATGCTAAGTTTGTAACCGTGACTTTTGATATGAAGTATTGAGTTGGTTATGTTTGAATGAAATCAAACTAAGTAACTGCTAAAATAGTCAATGACAGATAGTAAGTGATTTGGATGTTATCTCAAATCTATAAAGTATTTGATGGAGTGGAGTATTTGATGGAGCGGCCATGGGATGTGATTAATAACAATGTCAAGATACTATGTTGAGGATTGCAACTCATATTGTTGATAGGTGAAGATGGTTTAATTGATTGGAAGCAGTATAAACAAAATAAATAGGAAAACAAGACAGAGCTCTTGAACAGGTGATGAAGATTTGTAAATCGATAAACAAATTTGGAGTGGCAATGGGATTGGTAATGTTTTTAGTGAAATAGTAAAGTGATTCTGTGATTTGTGGAAAGTATTTGACATCACATTGCTCGAGGTATGCATTTGAGGTGGATTCTTCAAGACTTTTCTTTTGGTCAAACAAGTTTTTGAAGATGGTTCAATTTCCAAGGTGAAATCCATATGGAAGCTAATGCGGTCAGAGAAAAATAGTTTATAAGTTGTTAGATACATTGTATCTTACCTAATATGATATAGATCATTCATATCTCAGATCTAGGGTTTGTTTTAAGGCGGTGGAAGAAAATCTATATATTAGAAAGTTGAAAAAGAAGTTATTTACTTATTGCAAATTGCAGAAGGATTCGGTGATAAAGAAAGTGAAGAAATCAATTGCGATCAAGCTAGGGAAGATTATAGTGTGTGAAGAAGAGTTTCAAAGCTTAATAGGATTTGATCATGCAAAGGTAGTGCAATTTCACATATCATTTTATATATTATTTTCTAACCATTGTAACAGTGAAATCCCTTAACATGGTGGATCCTAACAGATCTTTGTTGTAAATCCTCTAACAAGGTGGCATTTGTATTGAATGTTTAAAGTCCTCTAACAAGGTTTCTTCTAACAGGGCAAAGATCCTAACAGATCTAAAGGAAAATCCCTTAACCGGATAGCACTTAATAGTGCTTTTGTAAACCTTTAAGAAGGTAAGCTCCTCACAGGGCATATTCTAGAAGAGTACAAATTTAGTGGGTACCTACTCCCACCGTGGTTTTTTCCATTTGGGTTTCCACAAGAAAAACATGGTGTCTTCATTGTGTGATTGATTATCAATGGATGCATGTTTTGAAAGTTTCTAGTTATATTAGTTTCTATTGAATGTTTTGGTGCATAAAGTTTAAAGAGTTTGAAATCGGTGAATTTGTTGATTATTGATTCACCCCTCCCCTCTCAATATTCAGGCATGTATTAAAAAAGTTCTCCAAAATTTTCTCTACAAATTACTCTGAAATTTCTCCTTCATAAGAATCATTACAAGTTACCTTGTATTTATAAGCTTAGCAGAATGTAGCATCATAGATTATACACCTTTGCTAAGGTGTCTAATTATACGCTTACTTAGCACTTATTTTAGTGTGTGTCTCATTCTAGCATGCATCATAGGACTTCACTATGCACTTAATTAATAATGAATTTAAAATAAGAGTCCTCTCATAACTTGATGTCATAAAAAATCTATATGAGCCCTTAATTATAGGTGTGCCCATTTAATTATTTCATCCATTTGATCACCACTTGCTTGCATAGGCCTTGTTTTATCATGTGTGGCCTTTTATATATTATCTCATTATCATGACTGAATTTCTCACTCAAGTTAATCTCTTCTCAGCATTTAGGACCTAGAGTTCAAATTTGGGTCTACATTGGGAGGACAAGGGAGACTTTAGGTTGCCCTATCCTAGGAGTCACCCATGGCCCTAATATTTTGGTTCAAATTTGGATGGTGCAATGGTTAGCTTGTCTAGGTGGGAGTCTTAATCCTGTGTCATCTTATTCAAAGTTTTGTACCTCGAAAATGTTTGAGAAGTGTATAAAAGTAAGTTACCTCACTTCATTTGGCACATGAAAAGAAGTTGTGAAGGATTAGATCTATAGTTTGAAGACATATAATTAAGTGGAGATATATGATTCAAGTAAAATCAAATATACCAATGCTCAAGAAAATTTCTTTTCATCAACAACATCAACATGGAATCTTTCAAGAGATATTGAAAGATAATAAGGGAGCTACTGATTAATGATTAGTTTGAACTCCTCCACTAGGGTTGGATGTGATTTCATGTTATTCTTAGATCTTTATATTTAAGCTTTAGATTTAAACTCAATTATCTCAAATGCTTTTGATTTCAATATCATTTATAAGGTTTTACCCTAACATGCTTGGGTAGATCTCTACGTTACTTTTATGCATTTTAGCTAATAGAAATCTTAGACACACTTAAGATTCAAGAGAACACATGATTCCTATTTTAATGTTGGAAATTTGTGGAGGCATAAATCACCAAAGCAGAGGGATTGACTAAGGCAAAGACCTATATTGCCACAAACACGTTATTTTTCTCTTTGCGGGTTCAAATACAGGTTAGAATCTTATTTAGACAAAAGAAATAGGCTCCCAACATCAATATAAACCTATATCTGCAATTTTAGTCTCTATTGTAGGGAAATGGGTGAGTTGCATGCCCTTATCCTCCCAAATTTAGTTCAAATTGAGATCATTATTAGATATAGTCTCTGGGAACCCAGATCCATAAGCATATTGGGCTACTCATCCTTTGGTGACCTAGTCAGCCTTATCCTATCAGAATAAAATCATATTTGGACTACAGAAGCTCAATGTTAACACAAGTTCATTTTTATACTATGTTTTGGGTTTCCAATTTATTGTTCTAATTATTTTCTAGAATTAACCCTAAAGTCCTATATTCTCAATCCGTCATTTCTAAGCAGCAAAAGAATAGAAGTCGTAGGAGTATAGACTGATTTGACTCCCTTGGAAAAAGGATCAAGTAATTATAGTCGTCTCTTAATGGATTCATATTATGTGATTGGAAACATGTATTATAAACCTAGTTTGGCCTATCCTAATTTCCTCCATCACATTTTGGTGAACCCAACTCCTTGCATCTTACATCTATTTGTTTGATTAGACTAGATTTGTATGTGCATTATTAATCATAAGCTTGATCTTTCTAGTATTGTATTTATTTGCATTTGTGTGTTTATTTTACTTGCTAAAAACAATAAAAAGAACAAAGATATTTCCTTTCATGTATGTGTGTTTTCATTTAATGCTCTCTTTTATTAGATTAAATTATTTCAATATGTGTTTTGCTTTCCTAAATAAAAAATATGTCCAATTTATTTTACAAGACTTTAGTGTCTTTTATGAGTTGTTTAGCAGTGATGAATTTGATATGTTAGATGAAGTGTTTGATGACTTCATCTCTACTAAGTCTTCCTCTACATCTCCTAGACCATCTCTTTGTCAAATATTGATTAATATGATACATGTGAATTCGCACACAAGTGATAAATTGATTAACCCAAAGTTGTTGTCCATATTTGTTAAGACATTCCTCAACCAAACAATAAACATGTGATTGTTTTCAAAGGTTGCAGTGATCCTCATATCTCTCAAACTCCTAATAAACCTTTGATTATTGTTAAAGGTGATTGGTTTCTTTTAATGATGATTAGTAAGTGTAGATAAGTCAATACAATATCCTAATGAAGCAACTAATCTTCCATTAAGTGACCTCTCATCCTAAAGAAGTTCATTTAATTATTTACCAAAGGCATATTTTCTTGGATGGTACTTGTAGACACCCAAAATTCGGCAGGTGTCTTAGAATCATTCAAATTTGCAAAATCTTAGCCAAATGCTCTAATTTTCATCAAAATGGATCAAATCAATTTCAAATGGACATTTATTAATCAAAATTGGACAAAATCATTTAAATCAAAGGAAAAATCAAATCATGACATCAAATAATTAAATACAAGCTTAAAGGGATCAATCACACTATATAATTGATTTTAATCAATTATTTGTATAGTTTTAAATCAAAAATCAAATTGAACCTATTCCCTTACATGGCTAATTTAATTAATTGATGAAATTTAATTAATCCTAATATATCTCAACATAATTTGAGCAACCAATAAGAATTGAGAACACAATGCACATGGATCACTCCAAGTTGTTGAATCTCCATCACTCATTTTCAACTTTGAATCTCAATCACTCAAATTTGTCTACTTGTCCAAACATTTGAGACAATCATTTAAATTGTCCCCCCATTTAAAAATATTTCAAAGTTTTTAACTCAACCAAGGCTAAACCATGATCAAGTAACTCTACCCCCTAGACCCTTGGGATTTTACTATAAATAGAAGTCATTTTGAGAGCATAATAATCCTAGAAAATTCAAATGCATAGCATCATCACTATAGGCAATTGGAGAGCAATTGAGCAACATCTTGAGCATTTTGAGAGAAAATTGTGAGATTTGAGAGCATTATCATGAGCATTTGAGTTAATCTTTGTATCGAATTGAGAATTGAGAGCTAGATTTAGGCATTTTATCATAATTTTCTCATTCTAAGATTGTCACTAGTAGAGAATAAGGCTGAGAGCTCTGCTTACCAAGCTTAGATAGAGATCCATGAGATGATATGGATGTTAAATGCAATTCTTTAGATTAAATTTCCATTGTCTTTTCATAGAATTGTTGCTAATTGTCCCAATTTCATGAAGGTGTAAACACTCACACACAAATGGCGCCCCACCGTGGGGCCTTGAGCCTCATTTCTATCATTTTTATCAAGTTTTGTGTGTTTTTGGCTTCACTTTTACATTAATTTTGTAGAAAATAAGAGAAACGCCACCTACGAAGGATCTAATGATGCTCATGAGCATTCTAACAATGCCTAGAAGAAGTTGACTGACGCCTATGAGATTCTTTCTATTATGTCTTTTCTTCTTCTGACGCCTGCAAAATAAAGTATTACGCTTGAGAGCGTAAAGCGTCGCCTAAAATCTAAGAAATGATGCCTATTAGTTGTTCTTTGCCGCCTTTGATATTTTATCTTACTTAATTTATAGTTATTTGTAACGCTTAGCAGCTAAAGTTTTACGCTTAGTAATTTTGAAAAGTCACTTGAGTAACTGGAAAGTGACGCTTGTGAGCTTTAAAATAATGCCTACTAGCTTTTAACTAACGCATATTAGTTGTTCTTTACCACCTTAGATATTTTATCTTATGCAACTTACAGTTATTTGTAACGCTTAGCAGTTAAAGTGTTACGCTTAGTAATTTTTAAAAGTCGCTTGAGTCACTGGAAAGTGATGCCTGTGAGTTTTAAAATAACGCCTACTAGCTTTTAATTGACGCTTATTAGCTGATAAATGTCGCCCAGCATTTTTTGTTTAATTTTATTGTCAGATTATTAAATTTTGTTTTCTAATTCTCTATCTATGTTTTTCCCATAGATGAGCAGACACAGGAAAGTACGGAAACCAGAGAGCAGACTTACTCAAGAGAGAAAAGAGGTAAGAATTCAAACCAAATGTCAAAAAGAAATCCATAATGCTTCAATTCTAGATAGTTTGGAATTAGAAGAAAAGCTTTATAAACATTGCATTAAGGTGTTGGATGCTTATAAAAAGAAATTTCCTACTTTGAACTAAATTGTTTGCATTAAGTTGTTAAAATTTTCTTTGCAAAATCTTGTTAAGAACACTTAATTACATTTCAATTTGTTCCTTTTGGTTTCCTTCACTTTGTATTGTTATGTTGACTAATTTGTTGGAGGAGTCGGAATGGGAATGATTGCCACTAGGTAAGTAAGCAAATAAACGTCAAAAACTTCAAAAAAGTGCCTAGCCTTTGCTAGCTACAAAAGAGGTATTTTTCATATCAAGCTTGCATTGCTTAAATTGTGGCTTTTCTTTGAATCTAGTTTAATAGGATAGACCTTACTATTGTCCAAATTGAACAAATATTAGGCATATGCTCTCCACTTTGTGAAGTGGATCAAAAATCCAAATGTCTGAGTTCAACTTGATAGAAAGCAAGGGATAAGGAATTAACCAAACATTTCATTTATAAGAACCTCCTTGTCAAGAGGTTGAAAAAGAACAAAATTTTGCTTGAAGTGTTTGGAACAAAGAACAACAATAGGGATATGCTCTTCACTTTCTAATTGAATCAAACTCCAAAACTTGTTGAACCAAGTTTGATTTCTTATTTTTCTATATATGCTAGATAAATTAGATCTTTAGAGGGCCTACCTCCCGAGAATTGCCTTATGAGGACGATGAGAGGGAACGACCCAAAGTGGGAGATAATTTCTTTACTCGCGATACTATCCGATCCACTATAAACAAATACACTCTTCCTTAATAGGAGAGTGACTAGGTTGTGTGCAAGTATTCTTCACTTCCTCGAGCAGTCCTTTGGATTGCACCAAATCGTGCTTTCGTGCATGTGGGAAGCCCGCAACTGGGTAAAAAAACTTGACATGATCTAGAACGAAGGTATCCATTAAAAACCATGTTAAGTAGTAATTTTCCTTTTAGAGCCAAATGTGTTTAAAAGCCAAATCTGACTATAGGTAGATTGCTTGGAAGACATTCTTGTTTATACTTGTGAAAACGATCGAGAACATACACTTTTAGTGTGGTTTTAGGGATATGGTACAAATTTGATGTGTGTGTTGTGTTTGTACTTTATTTTCAAGCAAGAATATTATGCAGATTTGATCAAATCACTTTTAAAAATTAAAATTTACAACCTGATTTGCAAAGTGCCACCTACACACAGAGAAAAACCACTTATACACAGTGAAGTTACGCCTATGACTATTAAAGCAATGCCTGTAAATGATAAAGTCATGCCTGTGATATTTTGAGAAACACCTGGAAAAAGTTAAGAAATGCCTATCAACATAAAAAAGTCACCTGCTCTCTGCAAAGCGCTGCCTAGGCAAATTCCAGTAACCGCGTAATAAGTTTTAAGTTACGCCTACACATAGGAAAGTGATGCCCAAAACAAAGAAGGGAAAACAGTGGATATTTCTCGAGGGTTTCAAAAATTTTGGATTTCATATCCGAATACCGTTTTTGATGTTCTATCTGTTCCAATATTTTACCTGGTCATAAATCCTGGTTTTGAAATTTTTTGTAAATTTTGTAAGGATTTAACCACAAACAAGTGAGATAAAGCCTATTTCCAAGAGATTTATGCTCATGTCGGCTTTCACTAGATCTTACTACATAAAGAAAACCCTACAATCAGATGGAACATATCTAAGATAGGAACTTCCTTTTCCGAGTGACACATTTACCTCCTCAAGAATACCACAAGAACCCATTCAAGAGGTAGAAACTAACATGACTTTTCCTTTTGGAAACTTGAATTCGGATCAAACAACAACAATGGAGGAGGCATTGACCCAAATAATCTAGGGTCAAATAACAACAATGGAGGAGGAATAGACCCTAACAATCAAGGGTTGTACAACACTAACAATGGGGGCAATGGTGAGCCAATTGTTGAAGATGCAACCAATGAAAAGGTTAATGAAGCCATACAAAGCCCATACTTCATGAATCTCATGGAAAAAGCATTAGAAAGAGATAAGGAGAAGTATTTTCTAGACCTAGCCTGAGCATGTCTTAAACTCCCTCATGACTATGATGTCAATCAACTTAAGAAAAAGGAAGTTGAAGATAATCTGATTGATTTCATGAACAGGTAATTTAAATTATTCCAAACACAATTGGACATAATGAAGCAAAGTGGGGCTCCAAAACCCTTTTCAATAGAGGCATTGTGTCCTTTCCCATTTGACAAGAGTTTAATCATGATACCATTCCCTAGTAATGTGGTCTTTCCTAAGTATGACAAATATGAAGGAGCATCTGATCCCCAAGATCATTTAAGGGAATTTTGTGTATTAAGTTTGGATTTCATGCATGACACTACTTATTTAATGAGTTTGTTTCCTATAAGTTTGGGAGGCATGGCCATGGAATGGTTTTCAAAATTACCTTCTGGCATTTGAACTTTTGAAGAGTTAGCTTCTAAATTTGTAACGCATTATTCATATAATATCAAACATGAAGTTACAATGATTACCTTATGCAACACCAGGCAAAGAGAGGGAGAAGGATTCCTACTTTTCTTAGAAAGATGGAGAGCAATATTTTCTAGATACCCTCGAAGTGTATCAAAAAAGGAAAAGATGGACATCTTTATAAATAGCTTGAGTAATGAAATGAACTATCAGCTAAGGCTGCAATGTCCTAGGTCTTTTCAAGATCTTATTGAAAATGGAGTGACTACGGAGGAGGTATTGGTTAAAAGTGGAGAACTAAAGTTGTACAAGGATAAAAAGAATCACAAAAATAACAATACCTCCAACAACAATAACAATCAAAATAAGAATTCTCCTAACAACTATAACCGGTTTGGGTTGAGGAACAACAATAAATGTGTGGTCAATGATGGGGTTGTTAACGCTAATAATTTGAAAGTCACTCCTTTTACTCTCACGAGAACACCTACTCAAGTGAATAATGCAAATCAAGCCCCCAAAGTTCCTTTTAACAATAATACCAATAATAACAACTTTGGGAACAATCAAGGGGCTAACAAGTCTAAGTCGTTCTTTGCACCATCTCCCAAGAGGATATTCACACCTTTGGGTGAACCCCTTGAGAATGCATTGAGAACTCTCATTGCTAATAAGATTATTGATTTACCTAGAGCTCAACCATATGAACCACAAAACAAGCCCAATTGGTGGAGTGAGTCTAGTCATTGTGAATACCATAGAAATAGAGGACATACAAAAAATGATTGCTTCCATTTGAAAAATGTGGTACAAGATTTGATTGACAATGGTGTGATAAAGATAGAAGGGCCTCAAAACAATGAATATCACATGGCCTTTAAGCAACCTTTCTATAACCATGAGAAGGGTGAATCTTCCAATTCGAATAAACAAGGCAACAATAGTCAATTTTGCTCATCATTATGATTACACTATCAATACATTATCCAGACATGAGCATGTTGTCAATGCTGTTGTAATCAAGGAACAACCCAAAAAGGAAACATTTTATGTTATCACTAGGGGGGCAAACTTCGAGGATTACCCTACAAGGGGTTGATCCTAAACCTATGGGTCCTACACAATCAAGTATTTTGGCTAAACAACCATCTACAACAACAAAGCCATATAATTTGGTGGACTAATTACAAAAGACTCTGGCTCAGATTTCTATTTAGGAGTTGTTAAAATTATTTCCAAATCACAAGGAGATCTTGGAAAAATCCCTAGTGGAGACTAATGTTCCTATTAACTTGGAGGAAGAAAAATTTCAAAACATGGTGGGACACCTCATTGCACCACATTGTCTCTCTTTTTTAAAGCAAGATGATATGTCCATCGCTCATCCTTAAAATTTTCCTTTGCATATAGAAGTCCTCATTCAAAGACATAGGGTTAAGAGAGTTCTCATAGATGGAGGAGCTGGTCTTAATATTTGCACTTTAAACCTTGTCAAGTCCTTAGGTTTATTTGAATCTTCTATTGATCCTAAGAAGAAAATTACCATTAAAGCTTATGATGAGGAGGAGAGATCTTCAAAAGGCATGATTATCTTACCTATTCAAGTTGGGCCCATCAAAAAGGACACCGTATGTCAAGTCCTAGACATGAAGTTAACTTATAACATCTTATTGGGGAGGCCATGGATACATGAGATGCAAGCAGTTCCTTCTACATACCATCAATGTATCAAATTTCTGCACATGGGAGAAGAAATCATAATTGGAGGGGATTCAAATCCTTTTCAATATTGCAGCACATTGAAGCCTCTTCATAAATTATTTATTCCTCATAATAGAGAAGGGATTGTTCCAAATACTACCATTGAAGTAAAGGGAATGATCCTAAGTTAACATCAAATGTTACCTCTACCTCAAACCCTATTCAAACTAACTCAACTACATCGGCTAAGGGAAAAGAAAAAGTGAGTTATGAGGGTCCAAGTTCAAATGAGAATTTAGGCAAAACATACACACCAAAGGTGGAACTTTCTAAACCTTCCAAAGAGGAGAGAGACAAAACCAAAGCATACCAATATAAACAAATGAGTGAGATGATGCACAAGTTCAAAAAACAATGTAGAATCGATTCTAAAGGAGTAGGGGAATATTATGTTTCCCTATTTTATTTACCTACTTCCCCAAAAACACATGGAAAACCTTCTAAGGCGCATCCTCCTCACAAATACAAATCTCATTTTGTAAAAGAGAGTGACAAGTTAGCACTTGAGAAAGAAGACAATGAGGTTCTATAATGGCTTTACAAAGATGAAAGTGATACTTCAAACAATCTTGTGGAAAGCGTTCAACTCATCAATATCCAAATAGACCAATATGGAAAGGGGTTTGAAAATATGCAAAAAATGGGGTATAAGGGAAGAGGACCCTTAGGTATGAGAAATCAAGGTTTGCTTGAACCTATTGAACCTTCTTGGAGATCAAAGGAAGAAAAATCATGAATAGGTTATCAACACAAAGGAGAAAGTTCTAGTCCTATGCATGATTTTAATGAACAAGTGAACATGGTAGAGTCCAATATTGATAGTGATGATTCTAGAGAATATGAGTGGGATTCTTTATCTAAAGACTCTTGCCATGACAAAGAGATTGTCATAATGCATTCTTATACTAATGTTCCTAAAGAACAAACTCAAGATAGTGAAGATCCGGAGATACTTCCTACATACATGCAACCTGATCCACAGGAATCTAACATAAGGCAAGCACACATTAATCATCCATGGGTAGGTGAACCTTGGGTACCTTCGTGGGGGGGGTGATTTGAATGTTAGGTTTAACCCACATGTCTTCTTTCCTGTAGAAGTCTTAGAGGACTCAAGTGAAGAAAACTTCGATCCTTCTTCCATGGATCATCTTGAGCAAGCTCATGTTATTGACCTTAACGATACAATGTATGAACCATCTAATGAGGTCATGTCCTTAAACCCAGCCAATGAAAACTTGCCAATTGAATCTTTATCCCTAATGCATCCCAAACTTATTGATTGGGACTTAACCAAACCAAATGATTTACTATACTTTCCCAATGACCAAGAAATGACACAATACCTAAATGTGGTTGAGCCCTCTTCCACCGATGAGTTTACTCCAAACATGATGAGAAAGGTAGGGGTCCAACCTCTTAATCCAAAAGAAAAAATGAAAAAAAAGTAAAAAAATTGAAGAGTTATAGTGGTGACAACCACCATGTGGCAATACTAGAACCAAGAAAAGTAAAAATAAAGGATGTTTTCGACGGTGAAAACCCAACTATGGCACCTAAGGAAGAGAGGTTGGATACCTTACTAGCACATGAGGAAGAAAGATCACCAATTCTTATAGAGCCAATAGAGAAAGTCAATATTGGAACCAAATTGGAGCCCAAATTCATACATTTAGCAGCTTCACTTACACTTTTAGAGAGAAAGGATTTCATCAAATTTTTCCAAACAAAGTGAGTGAATTTTGCATGGTCCTATGCTACCATGCTAGGATTAGATCCAAAATTCATCATGCATCACTTGAATGTCAAATCAGGGGTTAAACCTGTCAAGCAGAAATTGAGAAAAATGCATCCACACATAGCTCTTCTAGTTAAAGAAGAATTGGAGAAATTGTTAAAAGTGGGGTTCATAAGAGCAATTGCTTATGCAGAATGGATATCAAATATTGTACCGGTTACCAAGAATGACAAATCCATTCGCATATGTGCAGACTTTAGAGATCTTAATCCTGCATGTCCCAAAGATGACTTTCCACTTCCAAGTATAGATGCAATAGTGGACTTAATAAATGGCCACTCCATGTTTTCATTGATGGATGGTTTTAGTGGATACAACCAAATTAAGATTGCACCTGAAGATTAGGAAAAGATAGAATTTACATGCCCTTGGGGAACTTTTTGTTGGAATGTAATGCCTTTTGGCCTCAAAAATGTCGGAGCTACTTACCAAAGGGTAATGACTACCATTTTTCATGATATGATGCACACCTTCTTAGAAGTCTATGTAGATGACATATTGGCTAAGTCACATAAAAAATAGGATCATTTACAAATTCTTGAGAAGATATTTACACGCTTGGAACAATTCAAAGTAAGGCTCAATCCAAAAAAGTGTGCCTTTGGTGTTCAATCCGGGAAATTATTAGGATACATAGTTTCGGCAAAAGGCATTGAAGTGGATCCAAAAAAGGTTCAAGCAATCATGGACATGGAAATTCCTAGAAACATTAGCCAAATGAGGTCTCTTCAAGGAAAACTTCAATCAATAAGGAGATTCATTTCTCAACTAGCTGAAAAGTGTCACTCATTCACTAGATTGCTCCACAAAGACACCATTTTTACATGGGATGAAGAATGTGACAAGGCCTTTACTTTGTTGAAGACTTACTTAATCAATCCATCAATTCTAATTCCTCCTATCAAAGGAAAACCATTTCTTTTGTACATATCAGCAACTGAGAGGTCTTTAGGAGTTCTTTTGGCACAAGAAGATGATCAAGGAAAAGAGAGGGCTATTTATTATTTGAGCCGAACATTGATTAAGTATGAATTAAACTACACCTTCATGGAAAGAGCATGCCTAGCTGTTGTCTTTGCTTCTCAAAAATTGAGACACTACATGTTGATGAACAAAGTGAATCTCATTGCAAAGATTGACCCTTTAAAATACTTGCTCAGCAAAACTGCCTTAACGGGAAGAATAGCAAAATGGGTCATGGTGTTAAGTGAGTTCGATATTGAATATGTGGATAGAAAGGCCATTAAAGGACAAGTGATAACAGATCACTTAGCTGAAAATCCACTGGTTTCTACACATCCCATTCAAGTGGAGTTTCCTGATGCAACAATTGTCAGTATAGAAGCTAAGACATGCAAATTGTACTTTGATGGATCATACAAACAAGGAGGTTCTGAAGCTGACATATTGTTGATTATCACTCAAGGGTATACTATTCCTAAATCATACAAGATTTTATTCCCATGTACCAACAACATAGCTGAGTATGAAGCTTTAGTCATTGGTATCAAGATGGCTTTAGAATGGAATATTACCGAGCTACAAGTGTATGGTGATTCTCAATTAGTGATCAATCAAGTCAATGATGAGTATAACACAAAAGATGAAAAGTTAATGCCTTACAAGACAATGATTAATGCTTCAAAAAAATACTTTGTGTCAATAATGTTTGAGCAAATTCTAAGATAGAAGGATAGAGCTACCGATGCAATGGCTACCTTGGCTTTATTACTCCAAAAGCTTGATCAAAATGAAAGGTACAAATTCTTGGTGGAGGAGTTGGAAAAAATGACATTTGACCTTCATGATACCCAAATTATTGCTTTACTTAATGGGCATGACTCACCTTGGTACGGTCCTATTTACACATACCTTAAAGACCAAGTATTACCCTTAAACCAATCCCGAGCCCAAAAATGACACTTCATTAGACAATCAGCTCGTTATATTATCCTTTCCGACACATTGTATTGTAAGGGTCTTGACGGAACTTTACTTAGATGTCTAGAGGAAGAAGAGTCTAAGGTAGCTTTACGTGAGGTCCACAAGGGCATTTGCGGGTCACATTCAAGCGGGTTAAACTTAGCTAAGAAGATCCTTCGCATGGGGTATTTTGGAAAACCTTAGAAAAGGATGCTTGTCACTTTGTTAAGATATGCACAAAATGTCAATATCATGGTGATATGATAGATGTACCAGCTCAAGCACTACATCCTTTTGTTACACCTTGGCCATTTTATCAATGGGGGTTTGACTTGATTGGCGTGATTTATCCACCTTCATCTAATGGGCACAAATACATTATCACGGCTACATAATACTTCACTAAATGGGTAGAGGCCATTCCTTTGATCACTGCTACAGGAAAACAAATCTCTATGTTCATCCTTAATGACATCATTTGTAGATATGGTATTCCTCATGCCATAATTACTAACAATGGAAAACAATTTAAGAACAAAGATGTAGATGAGATTTGTGATACTTTTCATATTACCCATCACTCTTCTTCCATTTACTATCCACAAGGAAATGGACAAGCTGAGGCTACTAATAAGAATATCCTTAAAATCTTGAAGAGATTGGTGAATAAATCAGGAAGAGATTGGCACGTACAAATCAACTTGGCTTTGTGGGCTTATAGAACTAGTATCCAAACACCTACAAGAGCTACACCATATTCATTGGTTTATGGAGCCGAAGTTGTTTTACCTTTGGAAGTTGAAATCCCATCCCTAAGAGTATCATTGCAAGGATTAATAATGGATGAGGATTATAGGGTTGCCCAACTTCAACAATTGGAATTGTTAGAGGAACATCAAACACAAGCCTATGAACATTTGAAAGTTTACCAAAATAGGATTTCAAGAAACTATAAGAAGCACATTAAACCAAGAGTCTTTCAAGTGGGTGATTTAGTGCTAAGGGAGAACCCTAAAAATCAAGCAGAAAGGGAAAAGAAGGGTAAATGAGAAGAAAATTGGCTTGGTCCTTTTATCATTGTTTCTTCTTTTGGAACATGGACTTATAAATTAGCCAACTATGATGGGGAAGAATTACAAGAGCCCATTAATAGAATCCATTTAAAGAGGTTTCATACCTCATCAGATGAGAGAGTATCAGAAGAAAGAGTATCAGACGAGTGTGTATCTGATGACTCAACCATCACTTTTGTACATGAGAAAATAAAAAAGCTCAAAAACATTGAGAAAAGTTCAAAAAAAAAATTTAAAAAAATGAAAAAAGAGAAGAAAAAAAAGCAATAAACCCAAAAGGTGAAAAACTTGGCAATTAGGCGCCTTTTGTTCCCCTAAGTTTTTCCTAGTTGCATGTGTACAAATTGCATTTCCATCATCTCACTTGTAACTCTTCATTGCATCCGTCATTTGTGCATAGTCATAATAAAACCTTTCAGCTGCATTGTTGCATTTTAGGTTTCATATTGCCCTAAGTTTGTCACATGATCACATCTACCACTTGGGGGCAGGAAAGGATTGGATTTTTGGTACAAGAAGATTCAATAGTGCTACTTTTGGTCACACATTAGAGGGACTTATCAGAGCTTCAGAAGAAGGATTTTTATTGAACCTTTGATGGATATCATTGTTCACAACCAATTATTTTGATCCTACGACTTGATCCTTGAACTTCATTGAATTTATTATTCAAGATTAAAAATTGACATCACTTAAATGATTAGAATGTTTGGAAGTTCTTTTTGAAAATCTTGATACATTGCAAAACACTTGAATCTTTTTGATGATCTTTATTGAATTTCTTTTATCGTGTCTTTTTAGCTAATCGATGATGTTTCGACTAGATTGGCGATGATGGAGACAAGATATTTTTGCTTGCCTTTGAGTGAGTGTTTTGAGGAAAATCCAACAACTTATGTGAATTCATCTAACAACATGATCATCAAAGAACCATCAAGGACTTTCATATAGGGTGGAGGGTTGATCTTTGTTTGTTTACACAAATAGATACCTTGGCTATTTAGGTCTTCCATATCTTAATACCAAAATCCAATTGCAACATTGAATCTGTTGAAACCGGTATTCATACTCCCATAGTTGGTTATTCAACTAGTGAGAGTTATACTAGTTCCTAAAAGGTTACCAAATGTGATAAAAAGCGGTATTCATATCATCATGATGTGGTCAATGATGGTTGTACTTGCTTTCTGGTCCCACAATGCTCAATGATGAAAATATTTCTCTTTTGCAGTTCTTTCACAAAAAGCTAGTGACAATTAGTTGTATTACATTGCATTTTCATGATAGATTAATTGCATGTTTATGGGATTTTCCTTAATCAAGGGGGTGGAAGTTAATCATGATTACATCAACAATGTCCTAATCAATGTTTTCAAATATATGACTCATCAAATTGATCAATGTTACATCTAAGATTATCATTACTATGCATCTGCTCACCTAGGGGCAACCTCATCATCTAATCAATTAGGGACAACCTAATTATCTTCATTACCTGTATCTACATCTACACCTAATTCATATCAAATGACCCTATCTATCAGCTTCCCACCATTAATCTTCTCATCAAATTCAATCCAATCGAATATCAATAAGTCAAATCATCCAATTGATCAACTAATGTCAATCAAGTTATCCTATCATCCATTTGCTCATCTTGAGCGCAACAAATCTCCTAACTCTATATCGTGAGGAAGGAAAATCATTGTTTTGTCTCTCTAGATTGTGAGAGAAAAATATCTATCCATCAACATACCTATCCTATCCGATTGACATCAATACAACATCAACCAAGTGGTTCTGACTGACATCAAGTGATATCCAAGCATCATTAAATTATCTCAAACATCAACAACATTTTCTCAATCATAGCTTTTCTCATCAAATTCTTTCATCAAACTGGGGCATTTGTTGGGGCCTTGATTATCATCGATGTTTTTCAGAAATGAAAACATATTGGATCTATGTTCAATCAATTTCATCATATTTTCTATCTGGTGATCAATCTGTTGCATTTCTGAGGGGGCATTATAATAGTATCAAATCTACATCAACATTGAATTTGGGGCATTAAAATTTTGAACTATTATCAGTGGGGCATGTTACAGTATTTTCAAATCAGGTTTTATCAATCAAATCAATTCAAATCAGGTTTCGAATCAATTTTGTATCAATCAATCAAGTATCAAATCAATGATCAAGACATGCAATTTTCTTTGAATCAATGCGCTACGCACATCAATTCAAAGAGGGGCATTTGTAGACACCCAAAACTGGGCAGGTGTCTTAGAATCATTCAAATTTGCAAAATCTTAGCCAAATGCTCTAATTTTCATCAAAATGGATCAAATCAATTTCAAATGGACATTTATTAATCAAAATTGGACAAAATCATTTAAATCAAAGGAAAAATCAAATCATGACATCAAATAATTAAATACAAGCTTAAAGGGATCAATCACACTATATAATTGATTTTAATCAATTATTTGTATAGTTTTAAATCAAAAATCAAATTGAACCTATTCCCTTACATGGCTAATTTAATTAATTGATGGAATTTAATTAATCCTAATATCTTTCAACATAATTTGAGAAACCAATAAGAATTGAGAACAAAATGCACATGGATCACTCCAAGTTGTTGAATCTCCATCACTCATTTTCAACTTTGAATCTCAATCACTCAAATTTGTCTACTTGTCCAAACATTTGAGACAATCATTTAAATTGTCCCCCCATTTAAAAACATTTCAAATTTTTTGACTCAACCAAGGCTAAACCATGATCAAGTAACTCTACCCCCTACCCTTGGGATTTTACTATAAATAGAAGTAATTTTGAGAGCATAATAATCCTAGACAATTTGAATGCATAGCATCATCACTATAGGCAATTGGAGAGAAATTGAGCAATATCTTGAGCATTTTGAGAGAAAATTATGAGATTTGAGAGCATTATCATGAGCATTTGAGTTAATCTTTGTATCAAATTGAGAATTGAGAGCTAGATTTAGGCATTTTATCATAATTTTCTCATTTTAGTATTGCCACTAGTAGAGAATAAGGCTGAGAGCTCTACTTACCAAGCTTAGATAGAGAACCATGAGATGATATGGATGTTAAATGCAATTCTTTAGATTAAATTTCCATTGTCTTTTCATAGAATTGTTGCTAATTGTCCTAATTTCATGAAGGTGTAAACAATCACACACAGTACCTATACTATATGTGTAGCAAAGTCAAACTAGTATATACCAAAACACAAAACTGAAATAAAATGAAAGTACATTAAAATCAATCTACATGATACGAATTCACACAGTTCAGGATGTGGGTGAGACAATGTGGCTACAAGTGAACAAAATCAATTTGTACAACAATTTAATTGAAAACAACTACTTAACAGGAAAATATTGCTAGAATCTTAACTTAAACTAGTGATTCACTATGTTAACCATGCAATGAACTAATTAACAATTACTAACTTAACCATGTATTGTAATAAAGATGAGATTAATGAGAATGAACTATACTATTTGAACAATTGTGTGAATATAGATGAAATACAACTAACTACTCTAATCTAACAAAGTTATGTCACCTCAAGTGGCCCTTGCTTAATGATTCATAATCTCATATCAACATAACTCTTCCTTAACTAAAAGTCGGTAGAATTACAATAACAATAAACTAGGACACTAACTCTAGCACAAACTATATCACTATATTCTTTGTCCAACTAACTATCACTCATGAGAGATCCTTATTTTCATAGGAGAAATCTTAGAGCAATAATAACATAAGCCTTTGAATCTCTATTTACACATCATTTCTTAGAAAGAGATAGACTTATTTTATAACAGAAAAATATTAATATAGAGCTATAAACATGGAACACTAAATGAGATTCAGTTATGCATAATGGAACATGTGGCTATATAGATTTAAACACTAAAAAATGGCCTATTGCTCTAACACAATGACATCACTAACATTCCTCCTAAATTGTTAAATAATCTTTATTATTTAATCAATATACGTAATTCTACTATACTCTAAATTCAAAGTTATCATTTCCCTTTAATTTCGTAATTTCATAATTTTAATTAATTACTTTAATTATTGAACATCTAATCAATATAACATTAATTATTCATTTATAATAGAATTAAGTAATTAACAATATTTAATTATACCTTGTCTCATCTAATTAATTAAATAAAGCATATTATTTAATTAATATTCCCTCTTTCTAATTATTACATTTATGTAATAATTAAATCAAATCTCCACTCATAATTAAATAAATGATATTTATTTAATTAAATTAATTGCTCCTCTCATAGATAGATAAATATTATTTATTTGGTTATTTATAATTCCCACATGTGCAAGTAAATAAATTCTTTTATTTATTTAATCATGATTATTCTTCCAAAGCTAACTCACACTAACTTTCACTTCACTCTTCAATTACAATTCTAACTATTCAATCAACATTGATGATTCCTCCCTCGACAATCAGTTAACAGTTCAATCAAATCAGTCTTCTATTCCACCTCATCAATTAAGTATTCAATCAAATCAGTCAATTCTTAATTTATTTTATTGGCATATTAATCAATCACGTTAAACAAAGAAATCAATTAAGTTGCACTTCTACTCACTCTGAGTTCAACTCTTCAATCACAACCAATCAACCCACCAATCAAGGAATCTTGATTGAAACCCCTAAAAATCTTATAAATAGAGAATTAAATCTCTAATTTTGGTAACCACAATTTCTTTGAGTTCTTGTGTTGGCATAATCTTGAGCTCAATTATGAGAGCCCAACATTGCATTGAGAAGGAGAATAACAAGGAAGGATTTCATCGTTTGCATATTCATTTGTGTTGAAATGATTTCATATTAATTATCGTTTATGATTTTTGTTTATCTTGCACCCTTTCTTGATATTTGGAATACTAACTAATTAACACTCTCTTTGTGGTTGATATTTTGATGTTACTACTGTAATCACCTAAAAATGGTCTTCTAGACTATTAGCCCCTTTCTAGCATTATTTGCTAAAATTGCTTATTCTTGATCAAATCCTAATTCTATCATTTATTAGATTATATTCTATGGATTAACCATTTTATCCTAAGTCTTTATTTAATTAAAAGGAATTACCTCCCCTTTTATTAAATAAAAAGCCCCCACTTACCTTTTATCCTAAGTTGCACAAATAAAGCATTATTCCTATTTAATAAATAAGAAGAAAATGCTTTTTGTCTCACATGGGGCACAAAAGTCAACACTTCTTTCTCATTGGAGGAGACTTGTGCACAAGGATTGCTCCCACTTTCAAACTCCACTCTTGATCAAATCTTTTGCCTCTTAATCTCTATGGTCTATTTATCTTTAAAAGGAGAGCTCTCTTCTCATTCTAGGATCCTCACTCTTGATGCTAATGTTATACTGCAGGTTTTCTTGGTGCCATTGGAGTTTTTGAAGAACTTGTTGCAATTTAGTCCTCATATTTACATTGTAGCTTAGTTCTCATGGCATTCTTAGCTTAGTTTCCTTTCATGCTTTAGCTTAGTTCACATAGTTTAACTAGTAATAGCTTGTAACACTCTCATTTTCATAGCTTAGTTGCATTCTTGCATTCTCATTCTAGCATAGCTTGCATTGCATTTTTCATTGTGATTCTTGAAGATATTGGCATTCTTGCCCTTGTCTCTTTGAATCTCCCATTGCATGGTTTACTAGCAAGGTTGCATGCTTAATAGCTCTAGCTGAGAGCCCTCTAAACACCCTTGCACTCCATGCCTAGGGAGCTCTAGGTCACTTTTCAAGGTTTCCAATCCATGGATGCCCTTGGAATCAATGGCTTAGAGAAGTGCACATTTTGAGTGTACATTTTTGGCGCCCACCGTGGGGCAGAACAACTTTGTTTTGCCTTTCTTTTCTTGCATTTCTGCTACTTTTTTTCATCACTTTTATCATGTTGTTTTGGCTATTTTTTTTTTGTATTTTCTAACAAAGTATCGTATGACATTTTCTAGTGTCGTATGACAGTTTCTTACATATCCGTGTGATACTTTTACAGTCAAAAATATCGTACGTCCATACAAAACTCTGTCACCCAGATATATAACATTCTGGCACCTGCAGGTAGTACAAAGTGTCACTCAAAATAGAAGTATCACACCCCTATACTGCAAAGTATCATGCGAACCTCTGCCAGTAGAAACTATTGTCCAGGCTTGAAGGTGACTATTTTCGGTTCCTTTTTTTGCAAGATTTGGGTTTTCTACTTTTTGGTTTTTGATTTGCTGTGTTAGGACAAAGATTTATTTGCAGATTATACCTGGTTTTGTTGTACTAATCCTTGTGGGCCTAACGAGTTGTTCTTGTAGGTGTACCCTAATTGCTTGCATAGTTTGCTAAAAGAATGCATGTCAAAGCTTCAAATGCACAAGGGCTACTAATCTTTCTTGCAAGGCTGCCCAAAGCATAAAAACCAAACAACCAAGTGCTTGTTCTTTCTTTTCATTTTAAGTGTAGCATTATACTAGTTTATTTTCTTAGGCACTTAATATCTTGTCATTAGAGTCTTTTGGTGGTAGGAGAGTATGCTCTTCATCCTTGTGGTGAACCAAAATCTTGACCCACCTCTAGATTTTGAAAGCAAGAGGGTTAATTAAACATTGCTTGGCATGTTTGGGAAAGGCTTTTGAGATAGGAGAGTATGCTCTTCACCCTTGTGGTGAACCAGAAATCTTGACTTTTGAAGGTTGATCCGCTTCTTGTTTAGTCTAGAATCCTTTAGAGGGCCTGCTCTTGAGCAATCAAGAGGAATGACCCAAGTGGGGACAAGCTGATACCTAGCTATTCTGACCCACTATAAGCTCAAGGTTATCAAGGACACAAAAACTTGGTAGACGTAATACTTGTCTTCACTTAGTATGAGTATTTGTGGGATTCTGACCATGAGAAAAATGCTAAGCAAGAATGCTTAAGGTACTCTTGTGGCTGCGAGGTCTGTTACTTGCCACAAGGTAAGGAGTCCCTTCGAGGAGCAAGAGGGGTGTTGCGAATGAAATCCCTTATTACAAACCTTAGATAGAAGCTACCCGATTTTGCCGCTCAACATCTTGGTGCAAGGATCGATCCTAGTGGACTACTCGGATCACCCCAAGATTTTACACTCACCATCTGTGTTCCTTTGGTTGTGTCATTGGCACTTCCACGACAACGCCAATATCTATTGTGGGCAACCACTTTGTGTGAGGCAATGAGACATCAAGTGTGGGCTAAGTTTTTGAGTATTGAGCCTTTGTCTTTTTAGGTTAGCAAGTGCTTGAATTGTCTTCATTGTGATCTACCCGTGTAAACATTCTTAAACATCAAACATCACGGTAGTGTTCATAGGATTTTTTGTTTTGATATCCCAAGTGCATGTCTTGGCAAGGTTGCTTTTTCCCTTGTTCAAGTGTTTTATGACACATTTGATCCCTCACTATTTGTAAACTTGTCTGTTTTCTACTGTTATTGCGTTTCAAACTGAGAAATTGAACTTATCAAACTATAATTTTGATCAAATTACCTTCAAAACTGGGTTTTACACATTCACTGGTCAAACATCGTGCGATACTGAACAATTATCGCACCACCTGTCAGAGTATTATAGCAAAATACTTTGTTGCTGACCTTGTATCGCTCGAAAGTTATACATTCCATCGCATCAACTACCTGGTTACTATCGCATTGCTGTGTGCGAAATATCATCTTGCCAAATTGTATTGTCCTATTATCCTATGAACTATCACACATAATCATTTTGTTGTCTTACTACTATCTGCAATCCGAAGCTATCAAATTTGAATCTTAGTTTTTCGCAAAGTGTCCTTTCCTGTTCTTACCTGAATCTGTCTTGTTATTTGCATGCTTAAGTTTTGTTCTAGATTGAGAAAGATGAGTTAAAACTATTGGGTTTGAGCCTATCAAATGCTACTTTCGATCACTTGTCACACTATGGTTACCTCTCTAGCTATTTGCTAATCGAGCTTCTTGCTCATATCTCAGCTTGAGTCAATTGACTGTTGTAAATTCTTGAGCACATTTGACAAGCCATATCTATTGTGCTATCTCAACAAGTGATCTTTATTAGCTTTGCTTATCTCAAAATCTAAGAAACTTTTCCTCATTCTATTC
The DNA here is from genome assembly GCA_027943335.1 of Chamaecyparis obtusa. Taxonomy (NCBI): domain Eukaryota; kingdom Viridiplantae; phylum Streptophyta; class Pinopsida; order Cupressales; family Cupressaceae; genus Chamaecyparis; species Chamaecyparis obtusa. The sequence continues at coordinate 1,574,654 of BSBK01004408.1, read as the reverse complement.
GTCAAACAACATTCCTTTTCATGTCGGTTACAACTTGGTTTTAGTTTGAGCAAGGGAGTCACCCTCCATTCAACTATACGTAGTTACCCTCTCCTATAAGATGCTCACGAGTGCCAGTTAGTGATGACAGTTCTAGCCCAAACAAATATGAGGATTCCAAGGATCCTAAGGTCACCCTGTGGTATAAAGGAGGCTTCCTTTTTTCTGCATTCAAGACCCCCAAAAGCATGGATAGTGTCTCACTTACCATGATTGAACAAGAGAAATATCGTCGTTTGCAAGAACACTTTGAGCATAGAGACAACCAAGCACGCTTAGATAAAGAGCATAATAAAAGCATAATGGATGCTACTAGGTGCATGACTTCAAGAGGAATGTCTCACAATCAACCTGAGACTAGTGGTTATGAAAATAGATCTTTTTTTGGTACTAGTGGAAATCATGGTAACAATATGCCACCAAGATCCCCTCCAAGATGAACTTTTGCCGCACCTTCTTCACCTCCTAGACCTCCTCCCTCTCATCATGAGAATGATAATGTTTCTAGTGAAGAACTTATGAGGTTTGAACAAGATGAGGCTTCCCAACGTTTGATGCATAAACTTTTAGAGCATAATGGAGATCAATACTTTCAATACATGACTTCTAGAGGATACAAGCTCCCTCCTGGTTATGATGTCTACCAAATCATTCAAGAAAGAGTGCCAACCGAGTATGAAATCCTTAGAGATGAATTACAATGAATGAATCAATGTCTTGCTCAACTTGCAATAGAAAAGGAAACTCCAAAGGTCTCTTTTGTAGAATCTATTTGTGCTCTTCCCTTTGATAGGAGTATATACATGGTCCCGTTTCCTAGGGATATTGAGGTTCCCAAATATGATAAGTATGATGGAAATGGTGATCCCCATGACCATGTGCATCATTTTTACGCTCTTAGCATGGACTTCCTTCAAGAGGACACATTTCTACTATGATTTTTCCCTAGGAGTTTAAGAGGACAAGCTCTAGAATGGTTCACAAAATTGACACCCCCTCTCAAGACCTTTGATGAGTTGGCTAGGCATTTCATTCAACATTATTCGTACAACATTTAGTAGCCTATTACCATGATAGATCTAGGTGCTCTCAAGCAAAATCAAGGCAAACTATTTGCTACCTACTTGCAATGTTGGAGGTCGTTATATTCTAGATATCCTCGTCAACTACCCGAGAGGGAAAAGATTGACATCTTTGTCAACACTCTTGTACCTGAATTATATTACGATCTAAGGAAACAACTATTTTCCTCTTTCAATGACATGGTTGAAAGTGTGTACCATATTGAGGATGTTGCCATAAGGAAAGGGGATATTGTTATCAACAAAGATACTAGAGGTAATGGAAAAGACAAAAAAAAAACCTGGAACAAAAACAAATATGTTGTCAACGATGGGGTTGTGGATGTTCCTAAAGTAAAGAGTCCACTTTCCACCTCTCCAACACTATCTATGTAGCTAAACAATAAGAGGCTACCAACACTCAAAGTGCATCTAAACCTCAATATGTAGACAAACCCAAGAAGTCATATCAATGGTGAGTCTACACCAAGTTGGTTGAACCTTATGATGTGATTCTTAAGACCTTGGTTGCCAACAAGTATCTTACGCTTCTTGACAACTCTCATCCCTTCAATTCACCAGTTAAGCCTGATTGGTGGAAAGAGGATCATTTCTGCAATTACCATAGAAATAAGGGACACAACACGGATAATTGTTTCAAGCTCAAAGATGATATTCAAGATCTTATTGATGGAGGCGTAGTTCTCACAGACAGCTTGGTTAAGAATTCTGATCACAAGGCCTTCAAAACCCCTCTACCTGAGTATGAAAAGGGGGAGTCCTCTCAAGTGAACAAGAAAAATCATGATGCCAAGATCAATTATACATATACTGACAATGCAATTGTGATCAACATGTTAGAGCCCATTGAGAGTGTTTTCATGATGAGATCTCAAGGTAATAGTGACGTCAATCATGATACACCTAAGTTGGTCTTGCAAACACTTGATGGTTTATCTTCTCGAAGGGAGACATTAAATGCTATTACTAGGGGGCAAGCCAAATTCGTCCTTCAAACTGCTCATGATCCCAAACAAGCCTCATCTTCTAAACAAGTAGCTCCTTCAACCATATCTAGCTATGATCTTGTTCACCAATTGCAACGAACACCAACCCAAATATCCATTTTTTAGTTGCTTGAGCTATCCCCCTTGCATAAAGAGATCCTTGAAAAGGCTCTACGCATAGTGAATGTCCCTAATAACATTAATCTAGATAGGTTCCAGGCTATGGTCAATCATATCTCATCTCCTCACTATATCTCATTTTCCGCAGAGGATGACACGTCCCTTAGTCACCCACATAATCTTGCTTTACATATCGAGGTCCAAGTCTACCATACTCGAGTCCACCGAGTCCTGATAGACAATGGTGTAGGGTTGAATATTGTTTCCTTTCATGTTGTGCAATAATTGGGATTATCTAAATTTTCTATAGATCCTAGGCAAAAGATCACTATCAAAGCATACGATGAAGTGGAGAGGTCTTCAAAGGGTCTTATTGTGCTGCCTGTCTGAGTGGGTCCAGTTGTGAAAGATATTGTGTTTCAAGTATTAGACATCCCACTCACATACAACATTCTTCTGGGTCATCCTTGGATCCATGACATGAAAGCTGTTCCTTCTACCTACCATCAATGCATCAATTTCCCATACAATGGAGCTACAATTGTGATTCCTGGGGACAATGCTATTGCTATTAATACTCTTACTACTGCTAAAAATTTTGTCCCACACAATAAACCTTCTCATGATCCTAATGCATCCCTTATAGCTGCTGAGCAGAAATTAAAAATGATGAGTATTGGTATGGGTGAATACACATTGGATTCTATTGCTGCTATGCCTATCTCTCCTAAGTCGTATGGTAGACCTTCAGACAAGGTGAAGCCTTCCACTTTCACCATGACAGTTTTTAGTACCTTTGTTCACTCATCCATACCCTTAGAGGTAGAAAAAGAAGAACAAGTTGTTAGAGATTGGATCTATAAAGTGGAAGAAGACAGTACGACAATTGCTACTCCCATCTCCCCTAGATGTTATGGTAAAGGCTACACATTTTTGCAGCAAATGGGCTATCAAGGTCAAGGACCTTTAAGTAATAATGGACACGCTCTATTTGAACCTTTGAGTCATACCGATGGTTGACACTCTAAGGATACCACAGGTCTGGGATACGATGCCGAAGATGACCCTCCTGACTATTCTGAAAATGCTCCCATGATTAGTGACTCAGATATAGATATGGATGAATCACCACTTTACACTATGGCCCAAATGGGAGATGGTCTCCCTTTTACTTCACTCCTTTGGGGAGAAGAATGCATACCTAATGACGACACAACTGAAGCCTCTACGTCTAGAGATGATGTACCTAATGAATCTAACCCCAGAGATATGCAATGTAGAAATATTATGCAGTTACTCTAAAGAGTAGATCTCACACATAATGGCATGGGTGCCTCTAATTCTAGGTGTCCTAAACCTTCTTGGTGCAAACATCCCAGTAGAAGTTCAATGACAGATTCAAATAAGTATGAATGGAACATTCTCTCAGACGGATCTTCCACAGTGGATATGGAAATTGATGTGATTTATAATTATAGTGCCCAACCTGACGTAGTTGATGAGTCTCATGTAGGGTCTAACAAGTTTGATCCACGTATTGCTTTAGTGAACCACGCTGGTCCTTTTATGCCAAATCTAGATCTTGATACTTTTGGAGCCTACTCTATAGGCTCGACTTCTCTCATCACTAGAGACAATACCTATCACATCAATAACCTTGAACCTATCACTTCGCTTTCTCTCATACACTGAGATCTCATAGATTGGTCCACCTAGGATCAAAGACCTACATTGCCTTCCTTCCAAAATGACTATGAGATTGCTTGTTACCTCAATGTCATTGAACCTATCACCTCTTACACCAGTGAACCAACAACAAATATGACAGAATCAGATATCAAGTACCTCAATCATAAAATCAAAAGAAAAAAGAAATGGTCGGATGGTGAAAACCACATGGTGGCGGTGTCTGAACCCCAAAATAGTAAAAATAAAGACGTATCTATTAATATGATTTAGAACAACAGAGAGGGGGGGTGAATCAGTTGTTCTCAGGTCCTGATGTATAAAACAATCTCATAAACTTATCCTTAAATCAGATCCAAAACCAAAACAAACTCGGTCATCACTGATTCAATAATAGAAACATCTAACAATGCAGTCCACTACCTAGCTGTAACTTAACTTGTAAAACATAGCAATGTTCAGATCTAAACATTCACACAAGTATAAACACCAGGTTTTATAGTGGAAACCCAATTTGGGAAAAACCACTTTGTAACATGCTACTATTATTTTCACTATTTTGAAGTGAGCTCGGTAAAAATCCAACCCTGTCAAAGGTTACAATACACACTGTCAAATGTGACCCGGTTAAAGGATTTCAATCACCTTGTTAAAAGTGAGCCTAGTCATAGGACTTACATACACTCCATTAGAATGCAACCTTGTTTAAAGGATTTAACATATGACTGTTAGGTCAGCCTTTGTTAAAAGGATTTTGACTGTTACAATGGTTAGAAAGTAGCAGCAGTATTATCTAAAAAATATACAACTCACTTTGCAGATATCAGATCCGATTTCATACACTAATGCTAGTTTACTGACTTTGAAACTTTGCCATTTCCATCTCTGATCTGCTCGAAAATTTTCTTCAAGCAATCACCACCATTCTCCTTCAGCCTTTTCTTACTTATTCAGTCAATAAAACTTTCCTCTTCCAACATTCTCTGTTCACCATGTACATGCATATCACAATGTTCAGGTTCCCTTATATTTTCCTCAATTAGGTTAACTCATCTTTTGTTGCTCAATCTCATTCGTAGATCTTAGGGTTAGGTTAGATTCATTGAATCTACCTGCTTTATGTTCTTTGGCTCCTTTTCTAGAATCATCTCAAATCTCTTAAAGATTTACAATAAAACATTTTACAATGCATTTAATGCTTCCAAACAATCAATAAATAAAGTCAACATGTTTTACATAATCCAAGAATTCAACGATGTCGGCTCCAAAATTAAATTCTCTTCAAATATAAAATTGATGATGCTCAGTCAATACTGCGATTATTCACTCGGTCTTCATGTAGATCACTTGGTCAATACTAAAACTGTCTCCTCGGCTTGCATTGTCTTCCTCGACAATTTACTGATGCTCGGTCGACACTATAATTTGCTCGACATATACTACTCGGTCGACACTAACATTACTCGGCTTAAACATGATTTTCCCATTCTTTTCTCAATTAAGCCTACCAGTTTAGTCTTCAGTCTTACTAAGATAAACAATACATTATCTCATCATAGTGCAACATAGTCAAGTACACTTTGTAGTATCAAGATAACTCAACCTTTCCTTGGGTGCTATTGTTACCAACCTTGCTTAGCCCTCTTAGCAATACTCAAATAGATATAGTACTTTCCTAAGTAGCAACAGTCTTTCCAATTAAGGTTTGCCATCAATGACAATACAACAATTGTTTCAATTCAGTTTCCAACAGTATTTAAGGGTGAAAAACTCTCCGAGGCACCTGAGGATGAGGTACTTGGTAGTCTGCCCAACTACTTCCAGGAAAGATCTTCAGTTCTGATAGAACCTACACAACCAATCAACTTAGGGACAGAGGAGTCTCCTAAGATAATCCATGTAGCTTAGTCCCTCTCAATAGAGGAGAAAGAATAATTTACCACATTTTTTCAGGAGAAGAAGATCAACTTTGCATGAACATATTCAGACATGCTTGGTTTGGACACTGAGCTTATTATGCACCACCTCTCTAATGCTCTAGGGGTAAAACCTGTCAAATAGAAACTCAGAAAGATGCATCCTCATGTGGCATTATTGGTTACGACTGAACTTGAGAAGCTTCTAAAAGCTAACTTCATAAGAGCTATTGACTACGCTGAATGGATTTCCAATATTGTTCCTATTTCCAAACATGAAAAGTCCATTCGCATATGCACTGACTTCAGAGATCTAAACAAAGCATGCCCTAAGGATGATTTTCCACTTCCAAACATTGATATGATAGTGGACATGATATCGGGCTATGAAATGTTTTCCCTTATGGATGGCTTCTCCGGATATAACCATATCAAAATCACCCCTGAAGACCAAGAGAAGACAACTTTCACATGCGCACAGGGTACCTTTTGTTGGAATGTCATGCCATTTAGTCTTAAGAATGCCAGTGCAACCTATCAGAGAGTTATGACTACCATATTCCATGATATGATACATAAAAACATGGAAGACTATGTTGATGACACACTTGCTAAATCACAACAAAGAAGCACTCATTTATCCAATTTGAGTTTGATATTGGACCGCATGGAATGATTTCAACTTAGATTGAATCCTAAGGAATGTGCTTTTGGTGTCACTTCTGGGAAACTTCTAGGCTATATCATATCAGCAAAAGGAATAGAGGTAGACCCAGAAAAGGTGCATGCTATCATGGAGATGCCACCTCCTCGCAACATAAAACAATTAAGGGGTCTCCAAGGCCATCTCCAATCCATTAGGTGGTTCATTTCTCAATTAGCTGACAGAGCTCAATCTTTCAACAAGAATTTGCATAAAGGGGCTACTTGCATATGGAATGAGGAGTGTCAAAAGAACTTGGACCAAATCAAGGATTACCTAGAAAAACCTCCTATTCTTATGCCACCTATCCAAGGGAAACCTTTGATACTCTACATATCTGCTACAATGAATTCTTTAGGAGCTCTCCTTGCACAGCAAGATGATATGGGTAAAGAACGAGCAATCTATTACATTAGTTGCACCTTGGTTGCTTATGAGCTCAATTATTCCAGCATCAAGAAAGCTTGTCTAGCAGTAGTGTTTGCATCCCAAAAACTTAGACATTACATGCTCGCACATACTACACAGTTGATCACCAAAATTGATCCTTTAAAGTACCTCTTAAGTAAAGCTGCGCTTACCAGACGACTTGCTAAATGGATGTTGATTCTTTCAAAATTTGACATTCAGTACATCGAAAGGAAAGCCATTAAAGGACAAGCAATCATGGATCAATTGGCTGAATTTCCCATGACTGATGATGCTCCTCTTCAAATAGACTTCCTAGATGCTTCAATCATGAATGTCACAGGGTGTATGTGGAAAATGTTCTTTAATGGTTCTCATACATAGAATGGGGCTGGCGCTAGAATCTTATTTGTTACACCTCATGGATACATGATTCCTAAATCTTATAAGCTTCTCTTTCCATGCACCAATAATATAGTTGAATATGAAGCCCTTCTCAATGGTGTCAAGCTTTCCCTAGAATGGAGGATTATAGAATTGCATATCTTTAGAGATTCACAGCTTGTCATAAATCAAGTAAACAATGATTACCAGACAAAGGATGACAAGTTTATTCCTTACAGGAAGATGATAGACTTGCTTAGGAATTATTTCACATTTGTTACATTTCAACAAATTCCTAGAGCTGAGAACAAGGTTGCTAATGCCATGGCTACTTTGGCATCCATTCTACAATTGGAAGAACATGAGTCACGCTTTGAGTTCCTGGTGGAAGAGTTGCGTCATCTCGCCTATGATTCCCCTAATGACCATGTCATTTACAATGTGGTCGGTCATGATTCATCCCGCTATGCTACTATATTTTCCTATCTTCGAGATCAGATTATTCCTAAAAATCTAACGCGCAATGAGAAGCACCAACTCATCCGCAACACCTCACATTTTACCCTCGTCTCTGGTGACTTGTATAGGAAGGGTCTAGATGGAACTCTCCTTAGGTGTCTAGAAATAGAGGAGTTAGAAAAAGCGCTAGCTGAAGTCTACAATGGCATATGTGGTTCATACTCTAATGGTCTTGCGCTAGCTCGAAAATTGCTTAGGGCTGGTTACTATTGGCCTACTATGCAAGCTGATGCTATTCGATATGCCAAGTCCTGAAAGAAATGTCAACTCCATGGAAATCTCATTCATGCTCCTAGACGCAAGCTTATTCCCTTTGTTACATACTGGCCATTTCAACAATGGGCCTTTGACTTGGTAGGCAAGATTCATCATAGTTCTTCAAGTGGACATAAGTTCATTATTACAGCTACTGAATATTTTACCAAATGGGTTGAAGCTGTCCCACTGTCTGCAGCTACAGGAAAACATGTTGCCTTATTTATCTCGAATCACATCATTTGCCGCTATGGTATTCCTTCTTCCACAGTCATGGATAATGGCTGCCAGTTCAAGAATAAAGACCTAAAACAAATGTGCAAAAAATTCAAAATTAAACAACATTAGTCTTCTATTTACTACCCTCAAGGGAACGGCCAAGCTGAGGCCTCAAATAAAACATTGCTAAAAATCCTTCATAGGATAGTGCACAAATCAGTCAAGGATTGGCATCTGTAGATCAATCCTGCACTATGGGCTTATAGAACTTCTATTCGTACTCCTACAGGTGCCACACCTTTTTCCTTGGTCTATAGTTCTGAGGCTTTCTTACCGTTAGAGGTTGAAATACCATCACTAAGAGTCTCTCTACATGGTTTGATTATTGACGAAGACCATAGGGCCATGAGAGTTTATGAGCTTACTACTTTGGAGGAACACTGCAAGGCTACCTTTGATCACATGTGCACTTATCAGAAGAGAATGTCTGCTGCCTATAATAAGAAGGTTCATCCTAGACAATTCCAAGTGGGTGAATTAGTCCTAAGAGAAAATCCTAACAATCAGTAGAATAGAGAGCAGAAAGGCAAGTTCAAGCCAAATTGGTTAGGGCTTTACATCATCACAACAACATTTGGGTCCAGGGCCTATCAGTTATCTACACCTGAGGGAGAAGAGCTTGTCAAACCTATTAATGTTCTACATTTGAAGAAGTTCTATGCCTAAGGTTCTTGAGTTCTTTGTATATATCTTATTGATCCTAAAAAAATTCCAAAAAAATTCATATAATGCTGAAAAAAATCCTAAAAAGCATATAAAGTCTGAAAAAAAAAGCATCCTAGTGAAAACCTAGCAATAGGCGCTTTGATGTCTCACCCAAAAAAAATTAAAAATTAAAAAAAGAAAAAAAAGAAAAAGTGCCTTGGTGAAAACTTGGAAATAGGCGCCTTGGTAGCAAAAATACAATTTTTTTAAATAAAAAGTCCTTAAAAAATTTGCCAAGCGGTGAAAACCTAGAAACAGGCGCTACTTGGGACCCTCGCACCTATGTCTATCAGTCTTGCGTAGCGCTCATTTTGCTTCACTTCTCGCTTTGTCTCTCCTAGCCTGGAATTGACTCTTGTCTTAATCTAGGGGGCATACGTTGTTTTCGCTTATCTTGGGTCTCTTTGTGTGTTGAGGTTTCTTGGGCAACTTGGTTCAAACAGTGTTTTTCAACACTTTTCAACTGTGTTTTTCAACACTTCCCTAGCATCAAGTGTTTCTCAACACTTATCCTACCCGCAATCTAGAATGATACAATATTTTTCACCGGCAGATGCGATACTCAAAGTTTGACTCTATGACCTACACACACGCACGTAAACACTTGACTCGCTGAGACTTATTTGACTATTATTTCTTTGTGTGCTGTCTATGATGATTTATTTTGATGAGTGTTCTCTCCCTAATAGTTTTCGATGATGCATAGCTAGAAGACTGGGGGCATGAGGACATGTTTTATCTATTTTCTACTTGTGGGTATATCTTGTTGATCCTAATTGTCATGAGCATGTATGCTTGTTACACTTGACACTGAGGATCTGCATTGTATTATCCTTGACTATTTTCCGCAAATGCATGCTTATGGTCATCTTGACTTTCTTGTGTCTCGATGCAAGCATAATCTTTCTATACTAAACTTAGGGAACCTCACTGCACTAGTCATCTTGACCTACATGTCTTTGATGCTTAGGTGGGATTCCCACATACCTATATGATACAGATCATATTCATATACCCATAGTTATACTAATGTGTATTGTATGATATTTTGACGCTACCAATAAAGCTCGATGATGATTATTAGAGTCTAACAGCTTTGTAACCTTGCAAGTAAACCACTTTTCATAGTAGCTTGCATTCTTAGGTTCATGTTAGTTTAGTTTTGCATCTTGCATATGGAGAGAGCTCTCCTTTCATCTTTCACGGACTTGTCAGTCAACTGTGCTCGCCTTTCGCTTCTTCTCGATCATGTCTTTCACTTCTTGTCTTTCATATCACATCCTTTTCTATTCCTGTCATCACAAGGGGTTAATCTTATCCTCATATATATATAAAAAGATCATTTTCAAAAACATGAGTCTATATCATAACATGAGAATTAAACATACATCCATGAGAGAAACTATACATGAGCATTCATAAGTGTAAGAATTTACAAATAGCAAAGATTGAACCAAAGATCTAGAGGTTAAAGAAAAGCACAAGAGAGATAATATGAATGCAATGATGGATTGAATAGATCCAATGAATTCACCTTGATTGATTGATTGATGATTACATAATAGGCCTCCTTATATAGGAAAGGCAATAAGAGAGAATGATAAGGAGCTGATAAGCTATCACCTATGCTAGGTGTAATCACATGTTCACCAAATGTGGATCATCCACCATTATGCAATAAAGTATGTGCAATGGATTAGGATGATAATGTGATAAGAGCACTAAAGGTGGATCTAGCACCAAAAGTAGAATTTCTCCTACACCATGTGCTTAATAGATGTGCACACTCCTAAGTGTCTCAATCACAAACTAATATGTAATGCATTAACCTAAGTAAGATTAATTAATGTGTAATTAGGAATATTTAATTACACCAACAACCCCCCTTAAGTGCAACTTAGGGGAATGCACTTAAACTCACAATGCAAGATGGGTCCCGACAACTAGGCCATGTTAGGTACCCATGTACAAAATACATGAAATGCATAACTCTCATAAAGCGGAGAAAGAGGGAAAACCTCATGGGAAAAACTCTCCCCCAAAAAGAGAGAAGAAAACAAGATGCATGGATGGATGGAGTACTCAAGACCCCCCAAGAACTACATACATCATGTATATACAAAGAATTATCCCCCCATAAGAAGGATAGTTGGAGACATGATATCCCCCCCATAATGTAGAAGCTCCTGTGTTGATGAAGAGTACCTGCAAACAATAGATCAACCAATGCTTACAAGAAACATGTCTTCCCTTAGGAAGAAATAGATATCAAATGATGAAGAATCCAATCCATGTGCAAATGGAATGAGGAAGAAGATGTAGGTCTCCATGAAGGAATCTCTGAAGACTAAGTAGGAATCTCTAAGCTCAAGGAATCTATCACCTCATGTGACAAATCAAGTGAAGAAGGAGAAGAAAGTGTACCAATCTCCAAAGAAGGTGAAGAAGTATCGCCAACTATGATGAAATTGTCATCAAGGGAAAGAGAAACCCCCTCATGTATGTCTTCCAAATCTGCATCATGAGAATCAACAAATGCTGAAAAGGCATCCAAGTAGTCATCACATTCTACAAGATCTGAAACACTATGATCATCCTGCTGAATAGTAGAGCCCATGTCTAAAGAAGTAGGAGGTGGAGGAGTAGGAAGATCAACACTTGTCTCAACAAAAAAATGATTCAAGTGCCCAAAATTCTCCTCATAATTATCCCTTGGCAAAGGGATGGGTACATCATGAATATCATCATCATTATCAACAAAATTTGAAAAAGAATACAAGCGCGATGTATGATCAACAAGTCCCATAGCTATGACATCTCTAGTCTCCATGTCCCTAATGTAGACATAATAAAGAGTGAATTCAAAAATTTTACCTTGTGCCCCATGTGTAATTTGGTAAATAGAAAGGAGATTAGTGGTCAAGGATGGTACACAAAGAACATCATTAAATGTCCCCTCTCCCATAGGAATAGAACCTTTCCCACAAAATCTCATGAATGTGTTGTTACCCATAAAAATATTAGGAGAATTACAAGACTCAATAGAAGAAAACATATCCATAGAAGATGCCATATGATGTGATGCACCTGAATCAAGAAGCCATTTACTTTGCTCAGAATGTGTGGAAGCCAAGAGTGCTTGTCCTTTACCTTTATCTGTGGATGATGATGTAGATGTAGAAGTTGCCAAATGTGTAGAAGGAGTAGACACTGATGAGGGCAACTTAATGTTGTGCTTCTAAATAATGTGAGTTAGCTCATCAATCTTCTTTTGAAAACACTTATGCTCATCATGTCCTAGCTTTTTACAATAAGCACATTTATCTCTCTTTCTTCTAGATGATTCCTCTCTTGAAGAGGACTTGGATTCAATACTATTATGTGAAGGAGATTCATTACCTTTGTCATGAGGCTTAGGATCCTTATGTTGTTTCTTTCCTTTGCCACTAGAAGCCTTTGAAGTAGACTCACTTGCAATCAATGCTTGATGTGTGGAAGACTTCAATTGACCCATGTGTGCCAACTTTGCTTGTTCCCTTGTGAGTTGCGCTGCAAATTCATCAAGAGAGGGCAATTTGTATGCACTACCAAGAGCATCCATAGTAGCATAGAATGTAGAAACAAAGATAGAATAATCAGGACCAAGCTTGGAAAGAATAGAAAAGATCAATTGTTCATCCCCTTTAACAATGCCACATGTAGAAAGCTCCAATCTAATAGAATTGAACTTAGAGAAAAAATCTTGAATATTGTCAAAATCACTAGGATTGAGACCTATGAGATCATTCTCTAATCTGAATTTTCTCATTCTATCAGGTTCACCAAAGAGTCCTTCCAATATGACCCAAGCATCACGAGGATGTGTGCAAGATGCAATATGAAAGTGCAAGTCGCGAGAGATGGATGATCTAAGAGAGCCAAGTGCTTTATCCCTTCGATCAAACCATTTTCACCTTTCTACAACACCTGTTTGAGGTTCTTGATCCTGCCCAAGAGTCATTCTAAGCAATCCAATACTCAATAAATGATCACTTAAAGATACTTTCCATTCATGGTAGTTATATGGAGTGAGGATTTTAACCTTTGAATTATCCATATTGCAACCAAATAATGACTGATAACTATTGATAATTCCTTCAAATGACTGATGCAAATCAAAAAACTGAAATCCAAGGATTAACCAAGTGCAAATCTAGCCCCAAAATGACCTATTTCTGAAAGTGATATGTCTATCCAAAATCATTAAAATCTGATTGCAGATGTGGAAAGTAGATGAAAAATCATGCACTTTCAAAAAAAAATTTACCTCAAAATGTTACCATATGTGCCCAAATGAAGCCCTGGAAGTTGCAGAAATCAGGAACAAACAGGAATAGTCAACAAGATCCACAATTTCTAACAAATCAGACCATCAAAATGAAAAATCAACACCACCACTAGATTCTTGATGAAATTTTACCCAATTTCAAAAAAAATTGCTTGAAAAAAGGAGCAAAATTGAGCAAGATATGGCCCTCTCAAGTTGGACTGTAAAAATGAAAACTCCAATGGTGAGGCTTGAGAATTTTCAAACCCTGCTAATGTCAGCAAATCACTATGTTAAATTTTATGGTCTAGAGGCCATTACCAGAAACCCAATTTGTCTTGTTTTGACAGCTAAATGAACGTTAATTTTTAGCTCTTAAAAAATGAGGTCAGCGTAAAAAATTGCCCTTGGCTTCTGTGGCACTGATGTGGACTTCCATACTGATGACATCAGTAGTACAGATGATGACATCACCTCTTTGCTGACTAGGTAGCTACGTTGGCAGGCTAACAAGGAGCATATGTGGCGGTCCCAATCTGTTGGCAGTTGCTAACTATGCTGGGTCCTTGTGGTGCTGATGGGGCGATGCTGTAGGCGCTGGGTGGGGAGGTGGCAGCTTGGGCGGAGGTTCTATTTTGAGGGAAGGAACAGAGGAGTGGTGTTCACCAGGCACATGCAGTGGAGGAGATCTATTGGTCAGAGAGCAGCGGTGGTGAGCGGGGAGGCCTGCAGAAAATTGGCGAAGCAGCCACTATCTTCAAAGCGGAGGTGAGGTTCTGCTAGGTGGAGTTGAGCGGAGGAGGTGCACTAGGGGAGCGGCATTGTGGGACTTTAGTCCCACATGTGAAGGGATAAGGGGTTCCCAAGTTTTTAAATAGAAAAGCCCTCACTATCTATGCAAAGGTGAGATGTCAACCGAGCTTGTCACGGGCTTGCTGCTTGAGGGTTTCGGGAAATGTTGATGACATCAGCTGCTCATTAAGGTAATGTAGACTGAAAAATTATCTCCTGGTGTGACTGATGTATAGGGCCGTACCTTTCCTGGAAATGGTATTTTGTAAAAAAAATTTTTGAATAAATGGCAGAACAAAAAAAATATTTTTTTTACAAAATCATACCACAAAGGTGTAGATCGGGCCGTATGGTCCGATTTGCAAAAAAATTTTACCTTGATTTTGACTTTCACCAAATATAGGTGAATTTATAGTCAATCTTAACCAAAACAGCCTCCTGGACATAATGGTGAGGTTAGATCTTCTCCAAGACGCCTCTATCACATGCTGGTTCTCAGATCTGAGATTTGGACCTTCAAAACTTTCATCAAGATCTCTTCAAATCGGCTGATCTAAACGCTCTAATGGCTCTGATACCATGTAAGAATTTGCAAATAGCAAAGATTGAACCAAGGATCTAGAGGTTAAAGAAAAGCATAAGAGAGATAATATGAATGCAATGATTAATTGAATAGATCCAATGAATTCACCTTGATTGATTGATTGATGATTACATAATAGGCCTCCTTATATAGGTAAGGCAATAAGAGAGAATGATAAGGAGTTGATAAGGTATCACCTATGCTAGGTGTAATCACATGTCCACCAAATGTGGATCATCCTCCATTATGCAATAAATTATGTGCAATGGATTAGGATGATAATGAGATAAGAGCACTAAAGGTGGATCTAGCACCAAAAGTGGAATTTCCCCTACACCATGTGCTTAATATATGTGCACACTCCTAGGTGTCTCAATCACAAACTAATATGCAATGCATTAACCTAAGTAAGATTAAGTAAAGTTTAATTAGGAATATTTAATTACACCAACAATAAGCATATATCATACATTTGAGCAATATAACAAGACAATAATACTGAAACATTTATCACAATGAGACAAGTACACAAGATACATCATAATCCAGTCATCTCATATATATATATATATATATATATATATATATATATATATATATATATATATATATATATATATATATATATATATATATATATATATATATATATATATATATATATATATATATCATGATACAAATACAATATGAGATCCAAAATATGGATAAAATCTCAAGACATGTCTGTACATCCAAAACCCTAAACCTAGGATTGACTCTTCCCCTTATGTGTAGGAGGTGCTAGTGGAGCCTATGGTCCCATCCTTTCGGCTGGCATGTTTGACCTCCTTGCCCTCTTAGAGTAGAGTGGCAATCGCTCACCCTTAGGCATGACTACTATGTACAAACCATGGTAGTATGCCACCCGTGCTTCTTCCCTTCGTATCTCTGTGACATCATCTTGTGCCACTCTCTCCCGCCGATCTATCTCAACCCGTGCATCCATAAGTTGTTGATCATGAATGACGATCATAGTCTGTAGCTGCTACACCTCAGCCTCTAAGGCCCAGATCCTAGCCTAGAGATTCTCTCCTCCTCTGGCTGCAGGTTGCTCCTACCTTGCATCAACCCGTCAGCAAACTAGTCTCACCTCCTCCTCCTCCTCATCCTCCTCTGACTGTCGGTGTGACCATCTATGGCCACCCAATCGGGACCCCTGGCCTACCTCCCACCTCCCCCTCTTCCATCCCCTCCATCCCTGCCCAGTGACTATGGTTGTGAATCTAGGACTGTAAACCTTAGGAATGGACGTCTCTGACACTTTGCTATGTATGTTGTGTTTGCTCCTACATCTACCATGTCCGACAGGGAGTCCCATGGCTCCCGCCACAACCCTGCTATCTCTTGTGCTACCTGTTGGTAATCCAGCATCGACAGCCATCCCAATGTCTCCTCCCATACCCTAGCATATGTAGTGGTCTCTACTACCACTCTCTGCTGCCTACCAAATTGCCTCCACACTTGGGTAATCACAAAATGCTCAACAATCTCTGCATGCTTGCCTAGTAATGGCCGACTGCATAACATATACCCGAGCTCCCGATCCTCATCCCTCCACTGCTTGCATTTCTTGTATGGCCTCCACTCAAACACCGCCAACTCATCTAACAGCCTCCTATAATATGTGAGGTCCCCAATGTGTGGTTGTGTGATGAACTTGGTATATATATATATATATATATATATATATATATATATATATATATATATATATATATATATATATATATATATATATATATATATATATATATATATATATATATATATATATATATATATATATACCTGTGGTCACACAACAACTATGTACTCCCATGCCCATATCTACACTAGGACAACCCCACATGCCCACGATTGGTTGTCCCTGTAAATGATCTCATGCAGCTCATGATACATATATGCAAGGATCACTGGTCCCCACGCCATTCATCTAGGTCATGCCACCAGGTCTACAACCAGTCTCCCCCAGCCTAGTGGGAACCCTATCTGATTCCGGTCAGTGATCAGAGCTTGTGCTACTATGGAGCACATGATGCATGGCACTGGATAGTCTCGACCGTACTCCTCTATCAGACGATCCCAACTGAGATGTCTATCTATGATGGTAACATCCTGGAAGAGGTCCTGAATGGTCTGCCTCCCATCTATGGGAGTCTAATCATAGTATACCTATGCCAACAAAAAATCATGTTAGTTTTCATCATATGGAAACACTACATTAATGAACATCTCTGAAAACATGATTTTGCTCACCACATCTTCATGGCTTGGTACACGAAGGATCTGGTAGACATCCTCAAGTGTGATAGTGGCCTCTCCGGTCGGCAAGTGAAAGGTATTATGCTCACTATGCCACCTCTCTGCCAATGCTGTCAGTAACTCATGGTTTGCCCATATATGGGGCATCTCCAACAAGTAGCCAAAACCCATCCGAGTCAAAGTTGCTCTCCCTGGATCATCCAGATCCTAGACATAGCGCAACCTAACCACCCTTAGTGCTCTGATGATGAGCACCGACAACATCTCCTGCAAGCCATAAACCCACAAACCAGATGTCATAACATGTCATGATGGATGTCTAAAATCAATATAAGTAATCTCAAAAGCAAAAATTATCTCTACACATGTTATATTGTTCAAATTAAAGTCATGTGATACTTCTTATTATACTAGTACGACACTGTCTGCTAATACTCTATCATGCGATACTTTCTTGTATAGTGGTGCGATACTCTTGCTTCATGTGATAGTTCACACCCTGTTGCATGACATTTCATCCAGGCTCATGTGATACTTTCCTGGACGTCTGTGTGACACTTTATGGCCCCAAGAAATCTTGCATGATAAAGTATACAGTAGGTGTGTGATACTTTAAAAGTATCGCATGATGTTTTGCTAAGGCATAATTTGAAAATTCAAAAAATATGTTTTAAATGCAAAAAATGACTCAAACAGCTAGTTTTTATGAAAACTTATCGGGGCACCATATTGAGGAGGCAGGTTGTGCAACCGACCATGCTCGAATTTATGTGTGTGAATGGGAATGCCTGCCTGATGAGCCATAGTCTCTCTCAAATCTCTCACAGTTCTCAAAATTCACATAGGACAAATGAATTTGAAAATGACCTTTTCACCCCTTATATAGCAGTTTGACCTAATATGGCATTTTGACCCAAATTTCAAAACATCTTAAAATTTTGCAAAAATTGCACCCTTGCTAATTTCGATGTCTTAGATCCATTTTCGGGATCAAAATTGAAATCCAAGTTCATCTTGATGGTCAAAATCACATTTTAAATTTCTCCTTCTTCTGCGTAGTTGGCTAACCATTTGAGGCTTGGTCCTTCGATCTTCACTGGGGCATCTTCACTTCTTCATCCCCATCTCTCTCAACCTTCTAGTCTTTCATTCAGTTACTTCACTTCATCTCTCTAAGGTTTTGACTTTATCTTTATCCTATATCTTTCTCAGTCAAACCTAGTCAAACTGGGGCATATTTTCACTACTTGATGGTTATTCTATTATCTTTCATCTTCGATTATGATTTCTGGTGATTTGATCATGTTGCTCTCATCTTGCTTCTGCATTCCCTCTACCTCATTTCAATTTCGATCTTGAGGGGGAAAACATATCCTATCAGCTATTCTCTAGAGCATATGCTTGACCATTCCATTTTCTCTGATTGATCTATCTATCTATTGTGCTTGACATGTTATTTCTCATCTCAAGTTTTGATACTATCCATCTCTCTCCTAAGTTTCAGTACTATCACTACCAGGGTGACCATGCAGGATTTGCTATCTCTCTGCAATTCATTCTTTGGAGTCAGATCTCTATCTATTGCCTTCTTGGCTGATCTATTCTTTGACGTAATGTGTTCCCAGATCGATCACACATTAGTCAAAGAGGGGCAAATGTAATCACCTAAAAATGGTCTTCTAGACTATTAGCCCCTTTCTAGCATTATTTGCTAAAATTGCTTATTCTTGATCAAATCCTAATTCTATCATTTATTCAATTATATTCTATGGATTAAATATTTTATTCTAAGTCTTTATTTAATTAAAAGAAATTCCCTCCCCTTTTATTAAATAAAAAGCCCCCACTTACCTTTTATCCTAAGTTGCACAAATAAAGCATTATTCCTATTTAATAAATAAGAAGAAAAGACTTTTTGTCTCACATGGGGCACAAAAGTCAACACTTCTTTCTCATTGGAGGAGACTTGCACACAAGGATTGCTCCCACTTTCAAACTCCACCCTTGATCAAATCTTTTGCCTCTTAATCTCTATGGTCCATTTATCTTTAAAAGGAGAGCTCTCTTCTCATTCTAGGATCCCCACTCTTGATGCTAATGTTATACTGCAGGTTTTCTTGGTGCCATTGGAGCTTTTGAAGAACTTGTTGCAATTTAGTCCTCATATTTGCATTGTAGCTTAGTTCTCATGGCATTCTTAGCTTAGTTTCCTTTCATGCTTTAGCTTAGTTCACATAGTTTAACTAGTAATGCCTTGTAACACTCTCATTTTCACAGCTTAGTTACATTCTCACATTCTCATTCTAGCATAGCTTGCATTGTATTTTTCATTGTGATTCTTGAAGATATTGGCATTCTTGCCCTTGTCTCTTTGAATCTCCCATTGCATGGTTTACTAGCAAGGTTGCATGCTTAATAGCTCTAGCTGAGAGCCCTCTAAACACCCTTGCACTCCATGCCTAGGGAGCTCTAGGTCACTTTTCAAGGTTTCCAATCCATGGATGCCCTTGGAATCAATGGCTTAGAGAAGTGTACATTTTGAGTGTACAACTACTAGTTTTGTAATCAGGTAATAAAGGATCAATGTAGAAACCTACAATAACATCAAATATCTCAACCACAAAGATATTGTTAGAGCAATTAGTATTCTCAGTAATAAAAAAAGGACGTAAGACAAATAATAAGCATAAATGATAATCAATATGAAATCATTCTAAGAACATGTATATGGAAACCATAAAATCCTTCCTTGGTGCTCTCCTTCTTGTGAAATGTTGGCTCTCATAATTGAGCTCAAGATCGTGCTAGCATAAGAACTCAAAGAAATTATGGTTACCAAAATCAAAGGTTTGACTCTCTATTTATAAGTTTTTAGGGGTTTCAACTAAGAATTTATGATTAATGGGCTAATTGATTGTGATTGAGTAGTTGAACTCAAATTGAGTGGGAGTTCAACTCTACTTGACTGGCTTGATTGGGGGATTGATTGACCTGTTAGCAAATTGATAGTCAGTGTGAGTTAGCTTCGGAGGACTAAATCATGATTAAATATATAAAAAATTTATTTACTTGCACATGTGACAATTGATAAATAAATAAATAATATTTATTTACGAGAGAATAATAATTAATTTAATTAAATAAACATAATTTTTTTTGTTAGAGTAAAGTATTAATTATGTTAATTAATCTTTACTCCCTTCTTAAGATGTCTTCCTTTTGCTTTAGTTAAAAGCACATGCACTAGTTGCTCTAAACTCATGCATTAGTCATGTAATAGTTAAACTGATTATTACATGCACTAGACTTTGCCTTTCAAGGCTTTTGACCTCCTTTATAAGGATGATCCATTGTACATTCTATTCATTCATTATTTGAGGATATTTTATTCTTCATATTTTTTAGTCAAACCCTTGCCCTCTTCTTGTCTCTACTTCCTTGTAATAGGTTTTTTGTATGCAGGTGATCTTCGGGTTTTGTGGATTTGTATTGCTCAAATCCTACATGGTATCAGAGCCTAATCTGCTATAGATTGTTCGTGTTTGGAAGATTCAAATTAGGGATTTTTTTTTCTGATTTGAAAGGTTTTGGTATTCTCTATAGGACGTTATTTTTTGTTTCTTTTTTGCTTGCAAAAAAAGATTTTTTTTTAGCACTTTTTACAGAGGGTTTCCTATCAAATCTAAGGGGACCTATTTTTCTAGTCATCTTGGCTTCAAATGGACCTCACGGTTGCGTTCAGAGCGTCCAAGAACCTTAAGATCCATATAAAATTTATCCAATTTGAACACAATTGGAATCTGTGAGAAATTTTTTTTGCAATCAGCCTCGACACGGATCTTGAGGTGATCATAGATTTTTGGAGCACTTTTGGCCCAAACAAACCTCACGGTTGCTTTCGGAAGGCCCGAGATAGTCAAAATACATATAAAACTTGTCCATTTACGACAAGTTGGCTTCTGAGGCAAATTTTTTTTTGTGTACTAGGGTCGTACGACCCTGACACGCACTCTGAGGCACGCTGATGCAAGTGATTTCAAATTTTTTTTTTTTTTTGAGGGGGGCGGCCACCCACGCACCACCTCGCAGCCTCCACAAAGCCGCCTAGCTACCAGCGTCCGCCAACCACCAGCCACCGGCCTCAGCGTGCTCCGCTAGCCTCCGCAGTTGCCGCCCAGCTGCGCTCCGCCCATGACGCCACTGCCCGCGCCCCCGCTGCCACCTCCGTCAGTCCCCTCTTCGCTACCGGTGGCCCTGCGCTGCCCGTGCTCCACCCGTTGAGCCCCAGTGCCTATTTTCTTTAGCCCTTGGTTGCGTTTGGGACCAGGGCCAAAATTTTTAAGCCCCCGATGGATATGCCCTTGATGGCCATTTGGACGTCAAATTCAAGCTCCCAATTTGCTGATGTCAGCAGACATTTCTTCATTTTTTGAGCTTTTTAAGGGTACCTAGGCTTTTTTGCGCATATCTCAAGCATCTGGGTTCGTAATTGGGCGTGCGATATATCCTCAAAAAGCTGGTTTCAAGCCCGATCTAAATTATGATTTTGTGATTTTGCCATTTTGATGCTCTTTTTTGCTGTCAAAGTTAGATGTTCTCTGTGATCGTGGCGTTTCAGACCTCCTGCCTTCTGGGATTCATTTCTCTTGCATTCGGGCTCCATTTTCGGCAAATGAGATATTTTCAGAAAGATCTTTCTGAGTTTTTATTAGATCTGATAATTTCATGTGGTTTTTTGTGCTTTTCCTGATGTCACCATCCTTAGATCCTTGTAGACACTTTCTTTGGGCCCTCCAGCACAACTGTTGGTTTTTTGCTCATATCTTGAGCATACAGTGTCAAAATTTAGCAAACGAGATATCATTGAAAAGATGATTCCGAGCTCTTTCAAGATCTGGAGGTTATTTTTTCTAGTTTTATTTTTTTGATAGTTTTTTCTCTGTCAAAGCCAGATCTTCAGGTTTGCACTCTGGGAGCTCTATCTTGCACATTCAGACTCCATTTTTGGAAAATGATATATCGTTGGAAAGCTTGTTCAGAGAGATTTTTAGTGTTGTGAGTAATTTTTCTAGATTATGCTCTAAGTTCATTTTATTCAGATTTTTGTTTTTTTGTAGTCTGGTGGATATCTTGGTTGTTTCAGGTCCTGGGATCTCTTCCCTTTAAGGGATGGCTTGTCTTAGGTTGTTCTTTTGTTTCAGTAGTCTTTGATCTTCTTTGAGCAGTGTATACTTCACTTTTGTAGTATTCTTTTATGCACACACACTGAGATAAAGTGTCATTCTATTGCTTTGATGGGATCTTGCACATGTTTGTGCTTTATGTACTCGCACTCCATTATAAAGTGCCAAGGGGGTTTGATGTTTGCCTTTGTTTGCCATCTACCTTTGTCAAGTGAGTGTTCCTTCCATGACATTAGCCTCAGGTATCTCTATTTGTGTTTGTACTCTTTCTGTACATTCGATGTTCTAGATTCTTCTTCATCATGCAGTTCATATTGGATGATCTTTTCAGTGTACCTATCATTACTCCCTTGTCAGTAGTATGGGGGGTTTTTTACTATTGGTTCTACTACCTCCTTAGTTTGATAGTGTGAGCTATGTATTTAGTATTTGATCCTATGTACTAGGTGGTTGCAGTGGTTGGGTACCTCTGCATTCCGGTGAGATGGATCATTTACCATATGGACACTCTTTTCTTTCCTATTTTTTGGATGCACTCTTCCAGCTTTGATTGATCAGCTCTTTAGGCTTTTGGTGTTTATGCCATCTATATCTTTGAGTTTAGGTGTTTGCCTTTGTTTGCCTCCTGATTCGAGTAGTGTCATTTGAGGGCACTCATGCAGATTACAGTCTTCTCTATCTGGTCATATTTCTGTGGAGGATCTTTAGATCATCAGTTTCTTCTTGATAGAGTTTGCAGATTCATGGTTCAGTGATGTTGTACATGTTCATCTTTGTTCCTATTTTCTAGAACATTCCTAGTTTTGGAGGCTTCTTCAGTCCTTCAGACTAGTCTTTGTCTCTTTTTGGAGTAGAGTTTT
Source organism: Chamaecyparis obtusa (assembly GCA_027943335.1). Lineage (NCBI taxonomy): Eukaryota > Viridiplantae > Streptophyta > Pinopsida > Cupressales > Cupressaceae > Chamaecyparis > Chamaecyparis obtusa. The sequence goes on along the minus strand of BSBK01004408.1, from coordinate 1,551,544 downwards.
TCCCATGTGGTTTTTTCTATTTCTCTGCTTTTCAGAGACTCTTTTGTACTTGGGTACCTGATCAGGCCTTTGTTGCCGAGACCCATTTGCTTTCTTCTTGCATTGTTTGTAGATGCATCGTTGCTCATCTTAAGGGGGGGTGTTAGAGTAAAGGATTAATTATGTTAATTAATCTTTACTCCCTTCTTAAGATGTCAGCTTCCTTTTGCTTTATTTAAAAGCACATGCACTAGTTGTTCTAAACTCATGCATTAGTCATGTAATAGTTAAACTGATTATTACATGCACTAGACTTTGCCTTTCAAGGCTTTTGATCTCCTTTATAAGGATGATCCATTGTACATTCTATTCATTAATTAATTAAGGATATTTTCATCTTCATATTTTTGAGTCAAACCCTTGCCCTCTTCTTATCTCTACTTCCTTGTAACATGTTTTTGTATGTAGGTGATCTTCGGGTTTTGTGGACTTGTATTGCTCAAATCCTATATTTTTAATTGGTGAGAGGAATTTGATTTAATTATTACATAAATGCTATAATAAGAAAGAGGAAATATTTATTAAATAATATGCTTTACTTAATTAATTATAATGAGATAGATATAATTAAATATCATATAATATTTAAATATATTATAGATGAATAATAGTTGATTCGATGATTAATAATTAAGGTAATTAATTAAAATCACTTAATTATAGAATTAAGGAGAAATAGTGATTTTTTACTTTAGAAATAGTAGAATGACATAATTTATTAAATGTATCATCTTAAAATGGAAGCACTTCCATGTTAAGAATGTTTAGCCCTCCTTAGGGGGTTTTTTGAGGCCATCATCACATTGTCCTTTATTTCCTGCCCCCTTCCTATCTTTTGTGCCTGTTTAGGGCTTTGTTTGGGCCTCCCCGGGCACTATTTTCATCTTTTGGCTCATTTTTCAGGGGTCTTAAACCCATGGGTCAAGGTCATCCTCGACCTTGACCTAGGTCAAATTGACCTCAACTTTGACCTAGGTCAAAGTCGACCTTTTCCTTGACACAGGTCCCCCTTCTCATCAAAAAGTTTGCCAGATGCGGGGGGGAACTCAAAAGTTTATTTTCCCGCTTTTTGGTCGACTGTTTTGAGTTTCAGAACGGTAAAATCTTAAATTGCATTTAATCTAGGTCCATTTCTAAGGGTTACGACTTAATTGAAATTTAATTCTCCTATGTCAGCCTCTCTAGAAGTTTGTGCCCTAAACTTGTATAAAAGGATGCCTTCCGCTCTCATTTTCTCCATATCTCAATCAAGTGCATCCACTTTTCATATCTCCATCAAGTGTCAAGAATCACCTTGCAAGATCAAGAAAACATTCTCAATCAAAGAAACATTCAAGCCATCATCCTATTCAAGCATTCAAATTTTCCATTGAAGATCAAGGATTCAAGCATTCAAGCCTTTGGAGGGATTTGGTTCAAGCATTCAAGATTCATCATTCAAACCCTAGATTTATCCACCATGGTGGTGTGATCTTCCTTCAAGATCCTTTATTCATCTTCAAGATCTATTCATTCTACCTTCAAGGTGGATTCCAAGCATACAATCATGGAAGTTTTGATTTAAATTTGTTAGTGTTGAGTCCAAACTTTTATAGTAACATACTTGATTACATTTCAAATACAATTGCATATCTATTGAGTATCATAGCTTCATTGTTAGATCTACTTCTACTACTTGCTAGCATTCTCTATTTCAATTCTATTTTAAAGGTTGATTCCAAACCGGGGTTTGACTAAGGCAAACCCCTCATCCAAACAAAAAAACTTTATTTTTTTTGTAGGTGTACACATTAAGTAGTGCACTTCTCTAAATCATTGCTTCCAAGAGAATCCGTGGATTGTAAACCTTGAGAAATCAATTTAGAGCTCCCTAGGCATGAAGTTGCAAGATTATTTTAAGTTTGCTCTCAACTAGAGCTATTAAACTAATGACCTTGCTAGTCAACCACACAATGAGAGATTCAAATGAAGACAAGGGCAAGAATGCCAATATCCCCAATAATCAAATAGAAATGCAAATTCAATGCAACTATGCTAGAAATGGAAATGCAAGCTATGCTATGAAAGGAAATATGCAAGCTATGCTATGAAAATGAGAGAACAAGTATTACAAAGCCTCCTAGTTAAGCTAGATGAAGTAATCTAAAGCATAAAAGAAACTAAGCTAAATATGAAGCTATGAATGCCATGATAAATGAAACTAGAATAACATGTAGATGCAAAAGCCAAGAATGCTCTAAATTTTTAAAAAGATCCAAAGTGACCTAGAAAACCTACAGCATAACATTACCATAAAAAGTTGGGGATTTAGAATGAAGAAGAGAGCTCTCCTTTTATAAGAAATGAGAAGGAATGGACCATGAAGATTAAGAGACAAAAGATTTAATCAATGGTGGAGCATCAAAAAGGAGCAATCCATGTGCACAAGTATCCTCCAATAAGAGTTGAATTTTGTGCCCATATGAGACAAAAAGTGCTTTTTCCCTTTTTATAAGAATAATGCTTTATTTGTGCAACTTAGGATAAGAGGAAAAGTGGGAGCTTTTTATTGAATAAAAGGGGAGGAAATTCCTTTTAATTAAATAAAGACTTAGGATAAAATGGTTAACCCATAGAAAATAATTGAATAAATGATAGAAGTAGGATTTGATCAAGGATAAGCAATTGATGAATTAACAAAAGGGGCTAATAGTCTAGATGACTATTTTTAGGTTTATACATTTGTCTCTCTTTGACTAATGTGTGATCGATCTAGAAACACATTACGTTAAAGAATAGATCAGCCAAGAAGGCAAGCAATAGCAATTTGACTCCAAAGAATGAAGTGCAGAGAGATAGCAAATCCTGCATGGTCAGCCTGGTAGCGACAATACTGAACACTTAAGAAAGAGATGGACAGTATCTAAACTCGAGATGAGAACTAACATGTCAAGCACAAAGATAGATCGATCAGAGCAAATGGAATGGTCAAGCATATGCTCTAGAGAATAGCCAATAGGATATGATGTGTCTACCCCCTCGGGATCAAAAGTGAAATCAGGTAGAGGGAAGGCAGAAGCAAGAACGACATGATCAAATCACTAGAAATCATAATCAAAGATGAAAGATGACAGAATAACCATCAAGAAGTGAAGATATGCCCCAACAAAGATCGAAGGAGAGATGAAATGAATGAAAGACTAGAAGGTTGAAAGAGATGGGAATGAAGAAATGAAGATGTCCCAGTGAAGATTGAAGGATTAGGCCTCAAAAAGGGCTAGTCAACTATGTGAAAGAAAGAGGAATGCAATTTTGACGATCAAGGTGAACTCAGATTTTGGTTTTGATCCTAAAATGAAGAGAATATGATGTGATATGAAAGACAAGAAGTGAAAGACGTGATTGGGAAGAAGCGAAAGGTGAGCGTAGTTGACTGACAGGTCCTCGAAAGATGAAAGGAGAGCTCTCTCCATATGCAAGATGCAAAACTAAACTAATATGAACTTAAAAATGCAAGCTACTATGAAAAGTGGTTTACTTGCAAGGTCACAAAGCTAATAGACATCTAATAATCATCATCAAGCATTATTGGTAGCGTCACAAGATCATACAATACACACTAGTATAACTATGTGAATCTGAATATGATCTATATTAGATAGAAATGTGGAAATCACACCTAAGCATCAAAGACATATAAGTCAAGATGACTAGTGCAGTGAGGTTCCCTAAGTTTGATAAAGCAAGATTATGGTCGCATCGAGACACAAGAAAGTCAAGATGACTATAAGCATGCACTTGCAAAAAATAGTCAAGGATAATACCTTGTAGATCCCAATGTCAAGTGGAACAAGCATAAATGCTAATGACAGTGAGGACCAACAAAATATACCCACAAGCAGAAAGCAAATCAAATATGTTCTCATGCCCTAGTCTTCTAGCTTAGCATCATCGAAAACTATTAGGGATAGAACACTCAGCAAATAAATCATCATAGATAACACACAAAGAAATAAAGAAAATGTCAGCAAGTCAAGTGTTTAAGTGCATGTGTGTAGGTCATAGAGTTAAATTTTGAGTATCACATCTACTAGTGAGAAATATTGCATCATCTAGACTGCGGGTAGGATATCTGATAAGTGTTAAGAAACACTCGACACTGGGATAGTGTTGAAAAACACCATTTGCAAGGTGCCTAAGAAACCTAGATGCACAAAGAGACCAAAAATAAGCTAGAATAATGTATGCCCCCAAGACTAAGACAAGAGTCAATTCTAGGATAGGAGAGACAAAGCGAGAAGTGGAGAGGAGGAGCACCACACAAGACTGGTAGACATAGGTGCAAGGGTCTCAAGCAACACTTGTTTCCAAGTTTTCAACACTTGATAGATTTTTTATTTTTTAAATTTTTTTTTGTATTTTTGCCACCAAAGAGTCTATTTCCAGGTTTTCACCAAGGCCCTTTTTCTATTTTTTAATTTTTTTGGTGAGACATCAAAGTGCCTATTGCTAGGTTTTCACTAGGATGCTCATATTTTTAGGACATTATATGCTTTTTAGGATTTTTTCAACATCATATATGAATTTTTTTTAAATTTTTTTAGGATCAATAAGATATGTACAAAGGATGCCCCCAGACATAACAAGCATCAAACTCTCAAGCAAGATCACATCGTGTAGTCCCAATGTCTAGGAAGGTGGAGAACAAGAGGGAATAGCAAGCTAGTGGAAGGGATGGAAGACAAGAGAATGAAAGAGAATGAAGGAAAGAAATCCTCAAGTGAAAACTCCTCAAGAGTACCCAAGCTAGGGAAAAATTATTATGTAAAGCACATTTGGACAAGCAATGAAAGGCCAACATAGGATAAGTCACAAAAGCCTAATGCAAAAGAAGGAAAGGATTTAGTCCAAAGGAGTAGACATGTCAAAAGACTTCATAGCATCGTGTTTTACTTTTTTTTTTAATAGATCAAGACCAAAGGGGAAAAGGATAGCGAAAGGCTAGAATGAATGGAGGAAAATGAAGGTTAAACATGAATGGAATGAAAGCAAGATCATTGTAAGATAGCTCACAAGATAGCTAAATGTTTGTGTAGAGTTTAACATTGTCAAGATCAAAGAGAGAATATGGAATGGATGAACTATGTAGAAGAACTACACATGATGCCTGATTGCCAGGTTTTCATCATGGCACTTATCCAAGGTGCCACAAGAGAGTGGTTTTCACCATAGGACAAATTTATTTCTCTTTACTTTTACTACCAAGGTGCCTATTTCCAGGTTTCCACCAAGGCACATTTTCAATTTTTTCAATTTTTTCATTTTTCATTTTTCATTTTTTATTTTTTTATTATTTTTATTTTTATTTTTATTTTTTGGAAGAAAGCAAGCTTTTTAGATAATGATCCTTGAAAAGATAAACCATGATATACCAAGGATTCAAAATGATATGCTCAAAGATGCTGATAGGGAAAGGAAGATGGAAGAGAAAAATGGAGGATAAGGTTTTATGTAAAGCAAGTGAGGTTGGAAGATAGGAGGAATAGGCAAATGAGGAAAAATGATAGAAGGTAGAAGGATAATGAATGGAAGGATTGTGAAAGGGTAGATGGAAAGGAAGGCAAGATCAACATCAACACACACCTTGAAGGGTGGCGAGAGGATGGAGGAAATGTGAATGAAGGAATATGAGAAGGAATATGGTGAATGTTTAGCAGAGGTTGCAGTTTAGTCACATGGAATGAAAGAATGTTTTTGGAACAAGATGAGGTGGAAGCCTTTGGAAGCTTGAATGTCAACTTCACTTGTTGTTCAGCATAAGAATCTCTCAAGAGAGACTTTGGAATCCATATAGCCTCAGGTTTTTCATTTTTTTTTGATGATTTAGAGAGAATATCTTTAATGATGAATTTTGGAACCCATACTTGTCTTGTAGTTTTCTTCTTAGATATTTCTTTTGACTTTATGCCTCCATGTCGATTAGAGTAGACATGGTGATCTTTTTTTGATGGATTCTTGTATTGCTTCTTTTTCTTATATTGAACATTCAAGTTACTTCCAAAATACTTGGGACTTGTGGAAGAAGGAGAATATGATTGGTTTAGATGAGTGGGTGGGTGAAAATGATTCAAGGGTATGCATCTATGTTGATCTTGAGGAAAGATAGGAGATGGAGGGATGTAAGGACCCAAGATGGATGAAGAATTAGGAGAGTTAGGAGGGGAAAGTGAAGGGACATAAGGGCCCAAGATGGAAGGAAGACATGAAGCCATTGATATTGGTGGAGGAAGTCCAAGAATGGAAGTGGAAGATGCAAAAGAATAATCAACCAATTCATTAGCATTTATATGACAGCCAAGGACATCAACATCTTTAGAGTGAGCATTAGGATTTTCAATAGGATCGTGAACATCTTGAATAGGAGCAACTTCTTCGATAGAAATTTTCAAAGCTTGCAAAGACTTAGGAAGAGTAGAAAGTGGAGGTGAACATGGAGTGGTAGAACAAGAAGATGGAAGACTTTGATCTTGACAAGTTGCTTTGGATAGCATAAGTGCATCATTTTTTTCTTGATTTTCAATAGGTTTAACATTGAAAGTAACAACACTATTTTCAATAACCTCAATGGAAGTAAGGTCATCTTGATTGTCAATAAGCTCAATGGTGTGAGTAGTAGCTTGATCTTGCTTAGGAGATGGTGGAATGAATGTGGAAGAGTGTAGAGGATCAAAAGAACCATGAAACGGATAAGAGACATCATGAAAAGGATTGGATGACATGGAAGGTTCTTGATCTTGATCTTTCTTTATGTTCTTTTCTTTACCATTTTTAGAGTCCTCTTGACATGGAGCCACTTCTAAGGACAAGGAAGCATGTTGGAATTGTATGGAAGACTTTGGAAGATATAGTGAAGGACTAGCTGAAGTAGCATTTAAAGGCTTAGGCTCTTTAAGTTTAGCATTATCGAAAGTATTTGCAGCCAAGTGAAGGTTATCTTGAGTTTCTTTAAGAGGTAACCCTTGAGGATAACTATAGGGAACCACATGAAAAGTATTAGGATCTTTGTTGGATGAAGGATTTGTGAAAGATTCGGAAGACTCAAAAGCTTTAGGAAATGTATGGGTATTGGAGGAAGTAGGGGATGGAAGGGAACCATCAAAAGATAAAGGTACATCATCAACATGATCTCGCTCAAGAGTGTCATCTTTATTTTTAGCATGAGAGTCCTCAGAGGAAGGATTCTTATAATATTGACATTTCATATCATCACGATGCATTTTATAGTCCTCAGTAGTGGTAGATGGGTCATAATCGAGGTATTGTTTATAGAACTCATCAAACTCTCTTTCAAAATCTAAATCATACGGATCACCATCACAATCTATCCAATGTGGTGACCCATTTCTAGTAAGCACGAGCCTACGACTAGGAGGGCTCTTAGGAATAGAGGTGTCATAGGTATCATAGGGACTACCATATTGCTCATAATGAGGAGTAAGACTCTTGGGAGAAGTAGAAGAGGAGCGAGATTATGAAGAAGAGGAAAGTGAAGACCTAGTGCAGGAAGAAGACTTGGATAATGAAGAATGCAAATAATGTCTAGAAGAATCATGGTAAGACTTGGAAGATGAAGAAGAATGAGAAGACTTAGATGATAAAGAATTTTTAGAAGAGGGAGGTTGTGATATGATCATGTCTATGATCCTAGCAAAGGCGTCTGATTCAATCATCTTTTCTTTTATTTTTTCCTTAAGCATATCACTATTGCCATATCTAGAAAGACTATTGGAGGAATTAAACTCTTTGAATTGAGCAATGAGTTTGAGATCATCTATTTTCAAGAGAGGTTCCATAACAAGGTAGTTGAAATTCATGGTTGCAAAAGAGGAGGAATCAAGCATGGAAGAAATGAATAGAAGAGATGAAATAGAAGAAGGTAGACTAAATAATAAGAGGAAAAGAATCAAGAAGACATGAAGAATTTAAGAAGAATCATGAAGAAAGAAGAGAAAGGATAAAAATGGGAGACTAGAAGACATGGAAGAAGGAAGACCAAGAGTCATTTTATGCAATTTTGATACCACTGGAGTTCATTTTGATGTTGAGAAATATGTCATAGCACCTAAGATCTAAGATTTGGACTGACCAAGGAGGATTGGAAGTGACACAAATTAGTAGAACAGTCAAAAGACTCTGGGTGACAGTTACCAGGCAAGCAGGGTGACACTTTAAGACTAGGTGACACATCTCGCTACATAGGGCGACACTTTCTAGGCTAATAGTGTGACACTTTCCAAGTGAGTAGGGTGACAGTTGTGTAGGGATGAACTGTCACGCGCTATTTCTTAGAACAGGGTGCGACACATTTCAGTGTTGCGCGACTATTTGACTAGTGAGGTGCAAAATCTCAGTTTTTGGAACCATTTGTTCAAAATTTTTATTTTGAGGGTTGATTTTTCAATTTCAATCTCAATGACAACAATAAATTGATAGGTTTGCAAATAGTATGAGATCAAACATGTCATAAAACACTTGAAACAAGGGCAAAAGCAACCTTGCTAAGACAAACAATTGTGATATCAAAACTAAAAATCTATGAGCATTACCAAGATGTTTGAGTATGCAAGAACATTTACACAGGTATAGCACAAAGAGAACACTTCAAGCACTTTCTATCCTAAAAAGACAAGGCTCAATACTTAGCAAGGTGGCCCACAACTTGATACTCCATTTCCTCACACAAAGTGGTTGCCCACAATAGATATTGGCTTTGTCATGGAAGTGCCAAAGACACAACCAAAGGAACACATATGGTGAGTAATCTTGGGGTGATCCGGGTTATTCCACTTGGATCAATCCTTGCACCAAGAAGCTAAGCAACAAAAATTGGGTGGCCTCTAACTATGGTTCTTAGTAAGGGCTTCCATTTGTAGCACCCCTCTTGCTCCCCAAAGGGACTCCTTACCTTGCGGCAAGTAACGGACCTCATGACCACAAGAGTACCTTAAGCATTCTTGCTCAACATTTTTTTCATGGTCACAATTCTACAAGTACTCACATTAAGCAAAGACAAGTACTACGTCTACCAAGGTTTTGTGTCCTTGATAGCTTTGAGATTATAGTGGGTTGGAATAGCCGGCAAAAGGCTTGTCCCCACTTGGGTCATTCCTCTTGATTTCTCAAGAGTAGGCCCGCTAAAGGATTCTAAAGATCTAAACAAAGAATGGATCAACTTATGAGATTCAAGGATTTTGTTTCACCACAAGGGTGAAGAGCATACTCCCTTATCCTAAAGTTTTCTCCCAAACACACCAAACAAATATTCAATTACCCTCTTGCTTTCAAAATCCAAAGATGGGTCAAGATTTTCTGGTTCACCACAAGGGTGAAGAGCATACTTCTCCTACCACCCAAAAATTCCTACAACAAGATATTATGTTCCTATGAAGTGAAACAACTAGTAATTACCACACTTGAAATGAAATAAACAACAAGCACTTTTTTGGGTTTTTATGGTTTGGGCAGCCCTACAAAAACTATTAGTAGCCCTTGTGCATTTGAAGCTTTGACATGCGTTATTTTGGCAAAATATTTCAAGCAATGAGAGCACCTACAAGCACAACTTGTTAGCCCCATAATGGTTAGCACATAAAAAATAAGATAATCTGCAAGTAAAATAGCTCATCAAATAGAAAAAATTGAAAATGAAACCAACATGGTTGGATTAGGCTCAAAAAAAGCTTTCCAATGATATATCACACTTAAACTTTTGATACCGTTTGTGAAAATTTCTAAAAAATGGGTGCCAGTTTTTCAGAGTGGCACGAATTCTGAAAATGTTGAAATTTTCAAAAAAATAGCAAAAAACCCAAAACTACTCACTGTTAGGCACAGGCAACAGTACAGTCACCAGAAAGGTTGTGCGACACTATACAGTATACTGGGGTGACATTATCTTTCTATGTGACACTTCTCTATACTTGCAGGCGACAGAATGTTCTTAACAATGCGACATTATCTGCCAAATAGTATGACACTCTTAACTGGTAAAGTGTCACACCGTTATATAAGAAAATGTCGCACAACACTGGTAAAAAATATTGTACGACACTCTGATATAGAAAAACTAGAGACCGAAAATAAGCTAAAAAATGATAAAAAATTTGACGGAAATGCAGAAAATAAAGGACAAAACGCTAATGTTTTGCCCCACGGTGGGTGCCAAAAATGTACACACTAAGTAGTGCACTTCTCTAAATCATTGCTTCCAAGAGAATCCATGGATTGGAAATCTTGAGAAATCGATTTAGAGCTCCCTAGGCATGGAGTTACAAGATTATTTTAAGTTTGCTCTCAGCTAGAGCTATTAAGCTAATGACCTTGCTAGTCAACCACACAATGAGAGATTCAAATGAAGACAAGGGCAAGAATGCCAATATCCCCAATAATCAAATAGAAATAAAAATGCAATGCAACTATGCTAGAAATGGAAATGCAAGCTATGCTATGAAAGGAAATATGCAAGCTATGTTATGAAAATGAGAGAACAAGTATTACAAAGCCTCCTAGTTAAGCTAGATGAAGTAATCTAAAGCATAAATGAAACTAAGCTAAATATGAAGCTATGAATGCCATGATAAATGAAACTAGAATAACATGTAGATGCAAAAGCCAAGAATGTTCCAAATCTTCAAAAAGCTCCAAAGTGACCTAGAAAACTTGCAGCATAACATTAGCATAAAAAGTTGGGGATCTAGAATGAAGAAGAGAGCTCTCCTTTTATAAGAAATGAGAAGGAATGGATGGAGATTAAAAGGAAAAATATTTAATCAACAGTGGAGCATCAAAGAGGGGCAATCCATGTGCACAAATATCTTCCAATGAGAAAATAAGAGTTGACTTTTGTGCCCATATGAGACAAAAAATGCTTTTTCCCTTTTTATAAGAATAATGCTTTATTTGTGCAACTTAGGATAAGAGGAAAAGTGAGAGCTTTTTATTTAATAAAAGGGGAGGAAATTCCTTTTAATTAAATAAAGACTTAGGATAAAATGGTTAGCCCATAGGAAATAATCGAATAAATGATAGAAGTAGGATTTGATCAAGGATAAGCAATTGATGAATTAGCAAAAGGGGCTAATAGTCTAGATGACCATTTTTAGGTGTATACAACAGGTACATGTGTGGGATAGAGAATTGCAGTTCAGATCTGAGTACCCTTTTCAGTGAACTTTTAGGATCTGTAAATAGAATTTCCATCAAAGCTATGTAGGTCAAGGATGACTTTTTGGGGTAAGATTGTACCCCAGGGTAAGATTTTACCCCGATCCCGAGGTCAAGGACAACCTTGCTCTAAATGACAAAAGGTTTCTGGGTTTTCTCTATTTCTGCATTTCCAAGCCAGATTCGGTTGCAAAATTTCCTGAAACTGAACACAGACACTAGAAAGTAGTGATTCCTGAATTGGCCCCCTTTTCAAGATAAATATTCATGTTTTGTTAATTTTGTATGTCCATAAAATTTTCCATCACATATCTTGGCAAATTCATATTTTTACACCTTACATTTTATTCCCCCCAATTTTTATACATTCCATTTTCATATATTACATTTTGGTGAACCCGTGATAGAAAACTCTTTCTTTTTGGCATTAGATGCTTTGCTTTCTTTCCTTAAGATTATATTTCTTTTATGCTCTTGCATTTTAAATTCAAAAATATAAAAAAATCCATATATTCAAGAAAATACAAAAATATTTCTTGTATTTCGTTTGCTATGAAGATCTTTAAGATGCTCTGGTGTGTGATTATTTTCTTTATTATCCTTCTCTTAGCATCTCTTTACCATACCTATGATGTTTATGAGAGTATCATCCACTTCATTATGTTGGTTACTCTTCATTTTTCACTTGTCTATGCTTTTGTGAGATTGACCGATACTAGTCTTCCTACTTTCAAAAATTTCATTAAAGATTTATGTGGAGGACTTATTACTCTTTTGGATTGTGTGAAGAATTTGGTAGATGATACACCATCTCCTAATATTCATAATCCTAATCCTATACTTCCTAATCTTCCTAATCCTAATCCGATTCCTAACATTTCTAATATGCCTAATTATCCATCTGCTAAACCTAGTTATTCCCATACTTATGATGGGATTCAATCTATAATTCATGATGCAGATGTGCAAGAATTCTTGGATTTACCATCCCCTTCTTATTCGATCCAAAAATATATTAAAGGGAAGAGAAAATCAACTTCTTCTAAACCTATTATTCCACCTTATACAACCTTTACTCATGAACATGATAAAAAATCACCTCATGTAGAAGCTTTACATGATATGTACACTACGGGATATAATATGATGACTAAACAAGGTTATAGAGGTTTAGGGATTGGTGTTAATGAGCATGGTATTAAGTATTTGGTTCATATACCCCCTAAACAAGATATGCGTGGTGTTGGTTGTTCATAATCTCAATTCAAGGTGGTTGATGTTGATCATCATCCTCCTCTTCTCCCTACACCTACCTTAGATAACCCTGATATTCGTCAAGAAGTGGCTAAAAAGGTGTATGTTCAGTTAATGAATTCCAAGAAAGAAATCTTTAAACCTTTGCTGATAGATGCTCTATATAATAATAAATGTCCTTTTCATTATAGTAATACATATTTACTTGCCGATTGTGTGCATTTTAAGTTATATGTTAGAGAAAGAGCCGCTTTAGGAATTATATCTCACTCTCGTGTAGTTTTACAATTCCTTCATAATTTTGATATAGGGGATACCCCTTATTATGATATAATATATATTTGTTCTCCTCTTGTCTCTAGATTGGGGAGAAAGAGGTGTATTTCCATCTAGTCTCCTAGGATCCATTAGGCTTTTTATTGAGCTTAATCGGTATTCTTTCTATCCTCTCTTTCTATGGTTTTGTATTATGTTTATAATCATTCATAGATTCTATTTGAGATATCTTTTCTAAAGACATTTGTTTTGCAAAGGTATCCCTTGCTTTCATCCCTAAGGGGCAAGGTTCTTCTTTCTTTCTCTTTGTCTAGGGATCTGCTTTCCTTAGCTTAGTGGCATTTGTTTATCTTGCAACATCATTTCATTATACTGACCGATGTTTTGACTATGGATATCCTTTTTATATGAGAGGTTGTTGTCCCAGGTCATCACCTCTTCTCTATTTTATAAATTATGTTCTTTATAAACTCTTTCTGGTGATTAGAGTTGTTTACCTCAATTCAAAGATTCCTCTTCCTCTTGATTACAGGGGGCTCGATGATTGAATCTTTGTTCCCGCTTGGTTTATCTTTGAAAGATGACATTTTATCTAAAATCACTCCTCTATGGTGGGGGTCTTGTTGATAATATCTCTTTCTTTGAGGATACTTTTCCATGAGTGACATATCCTTTTCATGATTATCAATACTCTTGGATGTAGGGGTCAATACCCTTTGCTAAGAATACAGTGTACATTGTTGTTAAGAAGGATATCTCCTAACATTGTGAAGTAGGTATCCTCTTCCTCTTCCTTATCATGTCTAGTAGACATCCATGATAAGGAGGGTGGAATATATAGGGTCTCCTTTGTACTATATTTTTTCATTTATATGTCAAATCCTCTAAAGGTAAAACACATAAATTGCTAAATCCTGAAGAGACACTCATTTTTCAATTTTCAATATGCTAAATCCTCTGAAGGTAACGCACATAAGTTGCTAAATCTTGAAGAGACACACATTTTTCAATTTTCAATATGCTAAATCCTCTGAAGGTAATGCACATTGTAATACCCCAACAACAATTGGGGGCATGGTATTGCACATCATCAAAGTCTATAATCTAAACTTGAATCATATCTTTCCTCAGTAATCAAGACAATAACCACGTCTAGTTGCTAATTCATCAAAAGACCTCATCGCTTGGGGAAAATCAATCATCACTCGGGGCATATCAGATTCATCGAGATCCATATCAATCTGGTATTTTCTTAATCTTGTAAACTGTATCAGCTTTTCACAACTATCAGTTCGTTAAGTGTTATTTCCTTGGTTCTTCATAACTGAAGGGTTCAGATGTGATACCAATGTGATTCTTATCAACAATCGGGTCTGGAATCGGTCACTCACTTCTTTGCAATCATAAGGTTCAGAATCAGGCATTTTGACACTTTTTCACAATCATCGGTTCATTGCTATTATAGTTAACATTATCTTTGGTCATTCATGACTTAACATCTTCGAATCTTTCAAATCAATTTCTATTTCATATTAATTTCAATTTCAAACATCATATCAATTTCATATCGATATCAATCAACATTGTACATAGACTATCTTTGAACCAATGTGCTTCACATAGTAATTCAAAGAGGGGCAAAATGTAATACCCCAAAAATGGGCTATAGATTCATTAACTTCCTATATCGACACATCAAATGAAATCGACATCAAAATCCTAACCTAAGGCACATCTGAACATCATCGAATCCTAATTGATTATCATAAATTCTGCATTGGGAAATATTCCTAGCAATATTCCTATTTATCATAATTATCTTTAATTTAATGATTATTTGGTGATAAATCCAATTTATCCTAAAGTTTGATTAATTGAATATTCTAAATATTTAATTAATTAGATTTAATTCTGCCCTTTAATTATTTAATTAAAGTTAATTCTATTTATTCCTAAACTGTATTATTTAATTTTGACAATAAATCAAAATTCCTATCATTAATTGATTAAATTCTTATTTAATTAATTAAAGCAAGTTGTCAATTTTTAATAATATTGTTTTTGAATAAAAGTTTGAAAAATGATTGATTAACCCATAAATCAATTGTTTTATTTTTCAAAATCAGTTAAGTTGGAAATAAATCACTTTATTATTAAATTAATTCATAAATAAAACATGCACAATCAGAAAAGCAGACAACTATCAATTGTCAATTAAATCTAAACTCTATTTTGAGTTAAACTCTGCTTTTGCATGTTTTTGTGAGTTAATTATCTTTTATTTAAAAATAAATAAAAAATCAACCTGAGTTATTTGAGTGATTTAAGACTTTTTTTCATGCACCTCCAAAGCCCTAGATTTCTATAAATTAAGGCTTTAGCTCTTCACAAATAGATCCACGAATTGCACTCTCACGTTGCCGAATTGGAGACTAAAGAATCGATCTTGAGAATTTGAGTTGTTGTGAGATTTTCATTGTTTTTGTATAGTATCCATATCATTTAGAATATTATTGTTAGATCATGTTAGCATATCAATTTTCATATTAGCATAGATTCATATCAAGTTTTCATTATCATAATTGCATAGAAAAATTAAAAAAATAGATTAATTTGCATCCATCTCATATCTAGATTTTGCATTCAAATCCTTCCTTTAGGTGTTGTCAAGGTCACTGATCTTGGTATAATCTGAGAATACATACTCGCATCTACTAGAAGGCAGTAAATCGCCTAGTTAGTTTAGTTTTTCATTTATTGCATGATTTCAATTTTAGCTAACCTCTAATGTTTTACTAAAGTGTTGTGTCTATAGATCAGGTACAAAATTCACACACATTTTTGGCACCCATCAAGGGGCCCTAAAACGGGTTTCCCTTCAAATTTTATCAATTTCTATCATTTTCTGGTCTTTTTTTGTTCCAAACTATGATTTTTATTCTCTGTTTGTACAATTTTCATATGATTTTTGTCAGAAACTCATACCAGGAGATACCCACTATTGTACGACATTTGATTTGATCAAGGATCACACAAGCAAAAACCCATTGTCGTCTGGAAACTCGATTGTTGTATGATTTGATACCCATTATCGTACGAGCTTCTAGATTGTCATCTAGGAGGTAACCCACTGTTGTACAAGTTTCAGTGCCAGGGTTCAATTGTCATTTCACTTTTTCAGGCAGTTTGTCAGATTGGTTTTTAGATTTCAACTAACAACTAACCCTAACAATTGAAATTCTCTATTTTTGATTGATTTTCACTGGTTTTTAATTGGAAAAAGTGCAAGAATTGCTAAAAATAGGTAAAAATCTACTAAGCACATTGCAAGGAATTAAGGTAACCTTCTCAGTTGATAACATTTTGATTTGGATTAAAACAAACATCTTGCATGTCTAGCTTGAGTGCCTTTCTTTTCCATATCACATATTTCATTTGGGCTCTAAAAATGAACATAGATTTGCTTTCAGCATCTTTGTTACACATAGTAAATAGGCCCTATGAACACTATTCGTGGCTCTTGAGAGAGTGAATTTCTAGTGAAATTCTTCTCAATGAAGGAACCCTTGTAGGTAGGGAGGATACTGAGGGCATCTCACGTTCTACTAGATCCGTGTGTCTTCAACTTTTGATCGAGGCATTCTCTCTCCGGAGAGGTTGATAGATCATAAGGGGTTGATGTCATAGATCTTTGTGAGATAATCTTAGTCTTAGCATGTCGAATTTATCTGTCTGCTTTGTTTTGGTGAAGTGAAGAGGCTAGGGGATTATGCTCTACTTCCTTTTTAGATAGTACCATAAACCCAGATCCTTAAATCTAATCTAGTCTCCATGTGGTATATCTTGTGAGTCACCTTTAGAGAGGGTTAACCATAGTGGACATTCCCTTAATTGGGTCAACCACGTTGATGGAACCTCAAGTGGTAATAGCCATTTTTGCCGTGGTAGTGACAACCACTATATAAATGTCCTATTGGAAGAAATCTCCACAGGTGTGGTCTCTTGTTGGGCTGTTAGATCTCCCTAGCAGATCCTGAAGATTAATTTCTCAGACTGTGTCAAAACCCTGGTGCACTTGGATTGGAGTTCACCCTCTTAGATCATAAAAGCTATAGAGTCAAACCATTACTAAAAACCCTAGTGAGGCCAAATTTTCATTTTCTAGGAATATGTGCATTATTGCAAAACTTTTTGGAACATACACAATTAGCACTTCTAAGGATTAGCACAAATAAGTCACTTGATTGTTCATGCACAAGGTTGCTTTTTCCCTTTTTCATTGTTTTTAGACATGCTTGAAATCACTTGCTTGCTATTTTGCGTGCTTGCTTATCTATCTGGTTACTGAAAATGAACAAATCTGTTACAATCCTCAAATCTGGACATTGAAATTTGCAAACAATCTGAAACTAAAAATCTAAAAATTTGCAAAAATTAAAGTGAAATTCCTTTTCTGGAGTCAAAAGTCATCCCAGAGAGTCATAAAGTCATACGAGTTTTGGAAAGGGTCATTTCATAACCCCCTGAGTATCGTATGGTAACTGGTATATTATCGTATGAGTGTTTCAGCCAATCATTTTCAAAAGTTAATTTTCCTATTGTCAACTATCGTACAAGCTTGTCAATTGTTGTTTCATGCTATACCCATTGTTGTACGAGAAAGTAGTTTGAGAAGTTTTTGAAAAATTACCAGAAAGTTGTCAGAATTGCTAGATATCTAGCTTTTTCAGCCTATTTCCAGAATCTGTCAAACAAACCACTGTGTCAGGAATAAAGTAGAAAAATACTGAGAATCCAATCTTTTTCCTAAAGTGACCTTTTGAATCCGACTTAGCCTTCTATTTAATTGATTTGAGTCTTTATCATCTTGTGTCAAAACCTTGTCATAACTATCAATCTTCAATCAATCTTCAAAACAACTAAGTGTTGTGATATCTTGTCTGCTATCTTTTGGGAATCTACCCATACATCCAGGACATAGTATCCCTCATCTAAGTCAAATCTATACTTCAATCAATTAAACCTTGACAAGGTTGCATCATCTGATCATCTTGATTCAATTCATTCTTCAGTTGTCTTCATCTTATTCTTTTGCTTCACCCAAGGTTAATGGTGAAAACTAGAGCTTCCTCTCACAAGAAATTTGGAGAAGCATCCCATACCTTACCTATAACCACTGTCAAGGGTCCAACTCTTGAGCAACTCTACAATTCTAGTTTTTACGAAGACGACGGTCTTGGCAACTTTCGATTAAAAACTGGTTACATTCCTCCATCAACTCACGAAGGTAATCAACAAACTCCTCCTCGATCTATTCCTGGGAGAAATCCTACCATGTATCAAGTAGGGACAAACTTTGGCTGTCAAAGAACATGGTGCAGATCAGGAACCCACACCTGAAGAAATTGCTCAATATCAAAACGATGATAACTTCAAGAGAATGATGAAGCATTTCTTGAAAGAAGATAGAGAAGCATACTTTTTACAATTAGCTCATCAAGGAGCTAAACTTCCACCCAACTTTAATGTTGAAGATATCATTATGCATGAGGAAGAAACTCCACTCACAACTATGATGAAACAGATGCATGCCATGCAAGTCAAACTTAACAACCTTGAAAAAGAAAAGGAACCCAAGGAGTTCTCCATGGAGGCTCTATGTCCTTTTCCATTTGACAAAGACTTGTACATGCCACCATTCCTGAAAAGAGTGGAGATGTCCAAATATGATAAGTATGATGGACACTTTAACCCTCAAGATCATGTTAGGGAATTCTATACACAATTTATGGAGTTCATGCACGAACCAACCTATCTGATGCATCTCTTCCCTCGATCTCTGGGAGGAGCAGCCATTCATTGGTTCTCTAGATTGCCTTCTACTATCAAAACTTTTGAGGAGTTGATTAAATTGTTCTATCAGAAATACTCCTACAATATCCAACATCTAGTCACCATGATTGATATCTATAATCTCAAACAATATCCAGGGGAACCATTCCTGACATTTCTCAAGAGATGGAGGAAGAAATTCTCTCTATATGCTAGGCCTATTCCAAAAATTGAAAAACTAGAAATCTTCATCAATAACCTTGTTCCAGAAATCAACTATCCTCTACAAATGCAAGATCATACATCTTTTGATAAGATGGTAGACAATGCTATCAAAATTGAAAAAGTGCTTGTGAAAAAAGGAGAATCACACTTCAAAAAGACAAGTACAAATCAGGATCCAGTTCTAAAGACAAGAACAAAAACTGGAACAAGAATAAAGGAATTGTCATAGATGGTGTTGTTGATACTATTCGTGCCCCATCAAAGGCACCAGCTTTCAATCTAACTATTGGTACCCAAGCCATAAAAGCTTCAGAACAAAAGGTGCCTGAATCATCTCAAAAGAAGCCAGAGTATAAAAAGTGGTCCGCTAATAATAAATGAACGTTCACTCCTCTTGGAGAATCTTTGGAATCAGCTATGAGAACTTTGCTAGCTAATAAAATAATCTCTTTGCCTGAGATCTAACAATCTGAGCCAAATCCTAAACTAAAATGGTGGAGAGAGAATGAATTCTATGATTTCCATCGGGGTAAAGGTCACAAAACTAATAACTGCTTACACTTGAAACATACTATTCAAGATCTGATTGATAAGGGAGACATCACCATTGACAATCATAAGAGAAATAATGATCATACAACATTCACAGAACCATTTCCAAAACATGGTCAAGAAGTTTCATCTTCACAGCCTAATATGGGGGCAAAGGTCAATTATGCTTACCCTGGAAATAATGTTGTTATCAATATGGTTGAACCTTGTCTCTCTGAGCGTTGCAATGTCATCATGATTGTGCAAAGAGATAGAGATCAATATTTAGCTAACGTGGTTACTAGATCACAAGCTCAAGCACATCTGAATAGACAAATCCCAGATTCATCAAATGTCCCTAAGATGCCCTTCAATCTTTCTTCCACTTCCAAACAAAAGGCTGCTTCTAAATCTTCCAATCCTAAAGATACGAGGCCAACATCTTATAGCATTGTTCAACAACTCCAACATACTAATGCAAAAATCTCCATGTTTGAGTTGCTTCAGATATCTCCAGCTCATAGAGCTATTCTAGAAAAAGCTTTGCTTGGATCCAATGTTCTTGATGACCTTGATTTAGACAGGTTCCAGACTATGGTTGGACATCTTACATCTCTGCAATATATCTCCTTTTTAGAGGAAGATGAAAACTCCTTGAGTCACCCACATAACCAGCCCTTGCATATAGAAGTGTTGATCCAGAACCGTAGAGTCAAACATGTGTTGATAGATGGAGGCGTTGGCCTAAATATTTGTTCTTACAGTTTGGTCACACAATTGGGATTTTCAGAAATGGCTATTGATCCTAGAAAGAAGATAACTATAAAAGCCTATGATGAACAAGAAAGATCTTCTAAAGGCACCATTGTCTTACCTATCAAGGTAGGACCAGTTATCAGAGATATTGTATGTCAAGTCCTTGATCTACCTTTGGCTTACAACATTCTTCTAGGGAGACCATGGATACATGAAATGCAAGCTATTCCTTCTACATTCCACCAATGCTTGAAGTTTCCTTATGAAGCAGTAGAGGTTACTATCATAGTAGACATATCTACCACTTGCAATACATTGAAAGAAGGTGCGGATAAACTTGTGCCCAATAATAGAAAATCTTCCATTAAGTCAACAAAAGAAGCATCCACATCTAAAATGGAAGACATTGCCAAAGAAACCCATATCAAAGAAAATAGTATGGGAGAATATACTATACAGCCAGTCTTATCTTTGACATCTCTCCCTATCTCACCTAAGTCTTATGGGAAATCATTGAAACAGTCCAAACCAGACTCTAAAAAACCTCTTGAGGCATATAAAAAGAATTTTGTAGCAGAACAAGTCTCCAAGCAAGAATTTGAAGAAGATGAAGCTGTGCTTGCATGGCTATTTCTGAATCCCATGATATTCAAACTAGTAACTCAAAAGTACCAAAAGATCTTTCTAATTCATATGGCCTAGGAGATAAATTGATAGCTAAGATGGGATATCCAGGTAAAGGACCTCTAGGAGTTAGAGGAGAAGGTCTTGAGGCACCTATCCCACATACTGGTAGAGAAAATAAAGACAAAGTTGGCTTAGGATTTAAAAAGAAACCCTTTCACCTCAAAGGTAATTATTCTCATGTCATAGAGCATATCACACCAGGAGAAGCCCTTCTTAAGAAAGAAGAAATAGAACCATTAGATAGTGATTTAGACAGCTCAGAACTCATTCCCTATGAAAAATTGCCTAAAGAGATCAAAGACCTTCTTGATGCAGAAGATGACCCTATCAAAAGAATCAATGTAGTAGAAACACAATAACCTACTATAAAACAAGAGATAGTTGCCACACAAGAAGCAATTAATCTCGAAGCTAATCAAATAGACCAAGAAGAAGGTGGTAGTTATTCTGAGACAGATTCCCATGAGTATGAATACAAATCAGAATCTGAGGGTAACCCTTCTTGGGGTATTCACCCTGACTTTACTCATGTTCTTAGATTTCCTAGAGGCATAGATGAAGAATCTAATGACTATGAATGGGGATCCATTCCAGAAGAAGATGAGCTTATCACAGAAAAACATGTTGATGTTATTCACCAATATGCACCTACACCCAACATAAGTCTACAGTGAAGTAACGAACTTATCGAGTCTGATCCACCGATGGCTGAATTGGACTTCCATAATGAAATTGAGCCTATTCATGAATTGAATGTCTTAAGTTGTAATATCACCTTTGAACTCAAGTGTCGGGTCAATACCAATGATGACATATCCATATCCATAAACACTATCTCCCAATCTTTCCCCATCTTGACTATCCAACATCCTGACCTTCTTGATCAAACCTCCACAAATCTAAGCCATGGTATTTATACCTTCCCAAATGACTATACCCTTGCTTGATACCTCAATGCAGTTGAGCCTATGAGGACTTCCATCAGTGAATCGAGTGTTAGTATGATAGAGTCGAACATCAAGTATCTTAGTCAAAAAAATAAAAATAAAAAGAAAAAGAGTTCTAAGGGTGAAAACCACTTTGTGATAGTCTCAGAACCTACAAAAGTAAAAATAAAAGATGTATTAGAAGGTGAAAACATCTTTGAGGCACCTAAGGATGAGATATTTGATGTCCTTCTAAGTCATTTATAGGATAGATCTCTAGTTCTAATTGAGCCCACTCAATCCATCAACTTGGGAACAACAGAAGAACCACCGTTGATTCATGTAGCATAATCTTTATCAGAAGAAGAGAAGAAAAAATTTACAACATTCCTAATAGAGAAGAAGATTAACTTTGCATGGAAATATTCAGATATGCCAGGGTTGGATCCTAATCTTATAATGCATCATTTATCTATAGCTCCAAATGTAAAACTGGTTAAGCAAAATTTGAGAAAGATGCATCCTCATGTTGCACTCTTGGTAAAAGCTAAATTAGAGAAGCTCTTGAAAGCTAGATTCATCTGAGTTATTGACTATGCAGAGTGGATCTCTAATATTGTACCTATTTCAAAACTAGATAAATCAATCAGAGTGTGCACAAAATTTAGAGATGTAAATAGAGCATGCCCTAAGAATGATTTTCCACTACCTAACATTGATATGATAGTGGACATGATTGTGGGTTTCGAGATGTAATCTTTAATGGATGGTTTTTATGGATATAACCAAATAAAAATTGCTCTAGAGGATCAAGAGAAAACTGCTTTCACATGTGCATTTGGCACGTTCTGTTGGAATGTTATGCCATTTGGGCTTAAAAATGCTGGTGCTACATATCAAAGAGCCATGACATCTATTTTCCATGACATGATGCATAGGACTATGGAGGATTATGTTGATGATACTTTAGCAAAATCTATGATTAGAGATGAACATCTAAATGACTTGAGCAAGATACTAGACAGAATGGAAAAATTTAGTCTTAGACTAAATCCTAAGAAGTGTGCTTTTGGGGTCACTTCTGGAAAGCTCTTAGGGTACATAGTCTCAAAAAAGGGCATCGAAGTTGATCCAGCTAAGGTAAAGGCTATAATGGAGATGTAACCCTTGAAGAATATCAGTCAAATGAGGACATTGCAAGGAAGAGTTCAATCTATCAGAAGATTCATATCACAGCTTGCAGACATATCACAACCTTTTACAAAAACATTACATGAAGGTGTGACCTTTGCATGGAATGAAGAATGTGAGAAAAACTTTGATCATATCAAACAATATCTATCAAATCCTCCTATCTTGATGCCTCCTATTCATGGGAAGCCTTTGATCTTATATGTCTCCGCTATAGATACATCATTGGGGGCATTGCTTGCACAACATGATGAGCATAAAAAGGAAAGAGCTATATACTATATCAGTAGAACATTGATTGCATATGAAAAGAACTATTCAATGATTGAGAAAGCTTGTCTAGCTGTGATCTTTACATCACAAAAACTGAGACACTACATGTTAGCTCATACCACACATTTGGTAGCTAAAATTGATCCACTAAAGTACCTACTAAGCAAAGCTGCCCTCACGGGTAGATTAGCCAAATGGGTCATGCTCTTAAGTGAATTTGACATTGAATATGTGGAAATAAAAGCTATAAAAGGACAGGTAATTACTAATCAATTGGCTGATGCACCTATGATTGATGATACACCAATGCAAATGGAATTTCTAGATTCCTCTATCATGACTCTTTCTTCTAGAGAATGGCAGTTATTCTTTGATGGATCGTATACATAGAATGGATTAGGTGCAGGAATATTGTTCATAACTCCTCAAGGATACTCAATACCAAAAGCATTCAGATTAAAGTTTCCTTGCACAAACAATATTGTTGAATATGAAGCCCTTTTGAATGGCATGAAACTAGCAATTGAGTGGAGAGTAACAGAGATACACATTCATGGAGACTCACAACTTGTTATCCATCAAGTCAATGATGTGTACCAAACTAAAGATGATTGCTCATTTCTTACAAGAGAATGGTAGATGATCTTAAGAAGTATTTCATATCTATCACATTTGAGAAAATATCTCGAACAGAGAACAAGGCTACTGATGCAATGGCAACACTATCTACTTTATTACAGTAGCTTGAACATGTGCTATGCTATGAGTTCCTAGTGGAAGCACTATCTTATCCTGCATATGATTCCCCAAAAACCTGCATGATCTGCACTATTGTTGGTCATGATTCATCTAGATATAAAAACCTATTTTCCTATCTCAAAGACCAAATCATTCCTGATACCTTCAACCTCCCTGAAAAGAGATACCTTATCTGTAATGCCTCCCGATATGTCATCATTGGTCACGATCTATACAAACAAGGTCTAGATGGTACACTACTTAGATGTTCAGAATGGGAAGAGTCTCAATGTGCATTGGAGGAAGTCCATGAGGGTATTTGTGGGTCACACTCGAACGGTTTAACACTAGCTCAAAAACTTATTAGGGTTGGGTACTATTGGCCTGAAATGGAGAAAGAGGCCATCAAATTTGCTAAGAATTATCAAAAGTGTCAAGTACATGGCAACCTAATTCATGCTCCAGGGAAAGATCTAATTCCCTTCACTACACAATGACCTTTTCATCAATGGGCCTTTTTTCTTATAGAAGCCATACATCCTCATTCTTCTAATCAACATACCCATATAATCATAGCTATAGATTATTTTATAAAATGGGTAGAAGTAGTCCCTTTGACACAAGCCATTGGAAAGCAACTATCTATGTTCATATTGAACTATATCATATGCAAATATGGGATCCCACATTCTATAATCACAGATAATGGGGGACAATTCAAAAATAAATACCTAGATGATCTATGTGCCAAATTCAAGATCACGCAACATTGGTCTTCTATCTACTATCCTCAAGGGAATGGACAAGCAGAGGCTTCTAAAAAGAATCTATTGAAAATCTTGCACCATATAGTTAATAAAGTAGGAAGAGACTGGCATCTCATGATCAATCCAGCTCTCTGGGCCTATAGAACAAGTATCAGAACACCTACTGGGGCTACACCTTTTGCTTTAGTTTATGGGTCTGAAGCAGTACTGCCTATTAAGGTTGAAATCCCATCACTAAGAATCAGAATGCATGGTCTAGTAATTGATGATGACTACAAAGTATCTAGGTTACAAGAACTTGAACTACTAGATGAGTGCAGACAAGCAACGTATGATCATCTCAGAGTATATCAGAAGAGAATGTCTAGAGGTTACAACAAGAAAGTCAAACACAAAGAATTTCAGGTTGGTGATCTGGTCTTGAGAGAGAATCCTAAAAATCAATCACATCGAGAATGCAAGGGGAAGTTTGAACCCAACTGGTTGGGTCCCTTTTTAATCACTGCTACTTTTGGCTCTGGTGCCTATCAACTCTCAATGACTGAAGGAGAACAGCTTCGAGAACCAATCAATGTTCTCCATCTAAAGAAATTCTATGCCTAAGGCATTCAGTGTTTGGTATAATGTCTTGTAAAAATCTTAAAAATTTCTGAAGAAATGAACATCTTGGTGAAAACCTAGCAATGGGCACCTTGATGATTCACAAAAAAAAGTAAAAAATATCAAAAGTACAAAAAAATTGGAAAAATGAAAAATACAAAAAAATGAGAAAAAGACAAAGTGCCTTGGTGAAAACCTGGAAACAGGCACCTTGGTAGCAAAAATAGAATCTCTGCCAAGATGGTGAAACCCTAAAAAATGGGCGCTACTTGTTTCAAAATGCTCCATCTATCAGCGCAATCTTGGTCTTTCCCAACTTTCAGTCTTGCTTTAGTTTGTACATATTTCCCAGTTTGTTTCAGCATTCTTGTTTTCAATAAGTCAGTCTGTACACCAATCAACTCAAGCGTCTGTATCCTATCAATGCTTAACACTTGGGGGCAATCAATGTCATATCCTATGGCCTCCAATGCATCTTAGACGTATCATATCCAGTCTGAGTCTTTTAAAGCTTCATCCGAGTTAGTTAGTTAGTCTCCTCTCCAGAAAGGATTTTGCATCTACAACAACACAATCAAACATCAAACACAACATGAAACAATCTATGCTTCTTCATGCTTTTATCTCCTTGTATGCTTACTGATTCACACTGAGATTTTTGCATATTATGTCCTTTCAAGCTCTTTGATGATGTCCTTTATAGGATTTAGAGAGTGATGACTGGGGACATAATCTTTTCTTTGTTTTCTTCCTGGATGTGAAAATCTAACAACTTTGGAAATTCTGGATTGAAATGGTGTCCGACTGTAAGAGCCTCTATCTCGAATTGGATGGCCATGCGTACCTCAACCATTGATACTCAAAAAATTCATGGAAGTTTGATCTAACTATTGTCTTTTGAGTGAATTCTTTCTCCTACTGTGAAACGCAATCTTGCCTAAGGATGTGAACGATAAAGGGTCACTACGGGTAATTCACACTGGATTTAGAAGGATCTATTGATTGTTTGATGTGTTTGAATGTAAGACATATTCAGGTCATCATGACATTTATGTTTTGATGCTTATATGAATTGCAATATTAAAATGGGCATGATATTTAGGTCATCCTAGCGTTTGTGCCTTGGTGCTTATATCTAATTCGACATTCTGAAAACAAAATCAATATTCATATGTCCATGGTTGCCTAACTAGTGGGTGTTGTATTGATTCTTGCGCATACAAATTGATATTCATATGTCTATGGTTTCATCACTAGTGGGCATTATATTGATTTATCCGGTTACCTAAAAATTCAATGATGAGAATGATCGAGACATGATCAGTGGCTAGGTCCTAGGTCTTAGGTTGCATTTCATATTACATGTATCTTTGTCTGTTTGCATGATCTCACAATGACTCAATGAACTTCAATGCTTAAAAGATTCTTCAATAGCTCTTCAAATCTAACAAGAGATGAATCTCACACGAAGGTTCCTCCAACGAAACAACAAGTAGAATCCTTTTTCGGGATCAAAATCAAAATCTGAGATCATTTACTATGTCAAAATCGTGATTTAAATTTTTTGGACCCAGGATGGTCTACTGCTTGCATAACTGACCTTCAATCATCACAGAAATCTAGTATTCAACTTAACTGATTATCTTACATCAAACTATCAAAATTTCAACTTGGTCAACTATGGTCAACTCATAGTTTCACCTAGTCAAACTTGGTCTTTCTGGACCTCCAAGCAATGCAGAATGCATTCTCAAACGTGTTTCACCACTTCTCAAATCAATTAACATACTTCTAAATTATCAATGCTGACTTTTCTTGTCAGATTTCAATTTTAATCCCGAAGGGGGCATGATATTGCACATCATCAAAGTCTGTAATCTAAACTTGAATCATATCTTTCCTCAGTAATCAAGACAACAACCACATCTAGTTGTTGATTCATCAAAAGACCTCATCGCTCGGGGCAAATCAATCATCACTCGGGGCATATCAGATTCATCGAGATCCATATCAATCTGGTATTCTCTTAATCTTGTAAACTGTATTAGCTTTTCGCAACTATTGGTTCGTTAAGTGTTATTTCCTTGGTTCTTCATAACTAAAGGGTTTAGATATGATACCAATGTGATTCTTATCGACAATCAGGTCTGGAATTGGTCACTCACTTCTTTGCAATCATAAGGTTCAGAATCAGGCATTTTGACACTTTTTCACAATCATCAGTTCATTGCTGTTATAGTTAACATTATCTTTGGTCATTCATGACTTAACATCTTCGAATCTTTCAAATTAATTTCTATTTCATATCAATTTCAATTTCAAACATCATATCAATTTCATATCGATATCAATCAACATTGTACACAGACTGTCTTTGAACCACTGCGCTTCGCACAGTAATTCAAAGAGGGGCAAAATGTAATACCCCAAAAATGGGCTATAGATTCATTAACCTCCTATATCGACACATCGAATGAAATCGACATCAAAGTCCTAACCTAAGGCACATCTAAACATCATCGAATCCTAATTGATTATCATAAATTCTGCATCGAGGAATATTCCTATTTATCATAATTATCTTTAATTTAATGATTATTTGGTGATAAATCCAATTTATCCTAAAGTTTGATTAATTGAATATTCTAAATATTTAATTAATTAGATTTAATTCTGCCCTTTAATTGTTTAATTGAAGTTAATTCTATTTATTCCTAAATTGTATTATTTAATTTTGACAATAAATCAAAATTCCTATCATTAATTGATTAAATTCTTATTTAATTAATTAAAGCAAGTTGTCAATTTTTAATAATATTGTTTTTGAATAAAAGTTTGAAAAATGATTGATTAACCCATAAATCAATTGTTTTATTTTTCAAAATCAATTAAGTTGGAAATAAATCACTTTATTATTAAATAAATTCATAAATAAAACATGCACAATTAGAAAAGCAGACAACTATCAATTATCAATTAAATCTAAACTCTATTTTGAGTTAAACTCTGCTTTTGCATGTTTTTGTGAGTTAATTATCCTTTATTTAAAAATAACTCAAAAATCAACCTGAGTTATTTGAGTGATTTATGACTTTTTTTCATGCACCTCCAAAGCCCTAGATTTCTATAAATTAAGGCTTCAACTCTTCACAAATAGATCCACGAATTGCACACTCACGCTGTTGAATTGGAGACTAAAGAATCGATCTTGAGAATTTGAGTTGTGAGATTTTCATTATTTTTGCATAGTATCCATATCATTTAGAATATTATTGTTAGATCATGTTAGCATATCAATTTTCATATTAGCATAGATTCATATCAAGTTTTCATTATCATAATTGCATAGAAAATTAAAAAAATAGATTAATTTGCATCCATCTCATATCTAGATTTTGCATTCAAATCCTTCGTTTAGGTGTCGTCAAGGTCACTGATCTCGGTATAATCTGAGAATACATACTCACATCTACTAGAAGGTAGTAAATCACCTAGTTAGTTTAGTTTTTCATTTATTGCACAATTTCAATTTTAGCTAACCTCTAATGTTTTACTGAAGTGTTGTGTCTATAGATCAGGTACAAAATTCACACACACACACATAAGTTGCTAAATCCTGAAGAGACACACATTTTTAAATTTTGAATATGCTAAATTTGGGAAAGGGAATGCACATTAGTTGCTAAATCCTGAAGGGACACACATTTTATATTCATAGTGATACAATAAGGTGGATCTATGGGTATTCAAAAAGCTGTTAGAAGATGCATTACAATTGTAAGGCACAGTTTGGTGGGTGAACTATCGAGTCTGGTTACCTATTGGGCTCTCCCTCCTTGGTGATTCATAGTAAGGTGGACATCTTACTAGGCGAGGTAATCACTTTATCTTTTCTCTCTTTTTGCTTTCATGCTAATAGGACTGGAACGAAGCTATGTTATTTATAGTGTTTCTCTTGTCTTTCTTATGTAATCATTTATGATAGCTTTCCAAATATGATATTAGTATAGGAAGCATTTCTTAGCAAGGTTTCCTTTACTAGTTGATTTGGATTTTTTTTGAGTTTTGTGTTTGTTTTCGCACCCTCGTGCATGTATGTTGAGTTAGAATCCTTCGTTTGGGGGCTTGTTTCCTTAACTAAGTATTATTCTATCTCATTGTGAATCCACTTGGATTTTTCTTCTCCTTTACTATGAGCATGTTCGATTTCCATAATCTCGCTAAAGTGGGGGCTTAATGTATCATCTTAAAATGGAAGCACTTCCATGTTAAGAAATTTTAGACCTCCTTAGGGGATATTTTGGGGCCATCATCATGTTGTCCTCTGATTTCTGCCCCCTTCCCATCTTCTATGCCTATTTAGGGCTATGTTTGGGCCTCCTCAGGTACTATTTTCCTCTTCTGGCTCATTTTCCAGGGGTCCTAAACCCCTGGGTCAAGGTCGACCTTGACCTTGACCTAGGTCAAAGTCAACCTCATCCTTGACCCAGGTCCCCCTTTCATTGTAAAGTTTTCTAGATGTAGGTGGAAACTCAAGTTTATTTTCCCGCTTTTGAGTCGGTTGTTTTGAGTTTCAAAATGGTAAACTCTTAAATTGCATTTAATCTAGGTCTATTTCTAGGGGTTAAGTCTCAATTGCAATTTAATTCTCCTATGTTAGCCTCTCTAGAAGTTTGTGCCCTAGACTTGTATAAAAGGAAGCCTTCCTCTCTCATTTTCTCCATCTCCCAATCAAGTGCATCCACTTTTCATATCTCCATCAAGTGTCAAGAATCATCAAGCAAGATCAAGCAAGCATTCTCAATCAAAGAAACATTCAAGCCATCATCCTATTCAAGCATTCAAGTTTTCCATTGAAGATCAAGGATTCAAACATTCAAGCCTTTGGAGGGATTTGGTTCAAGCTTTCAAGATTCATCATTCAAACCCTAGATCTATCCACCATGGTGGTGTGATCTTCCTTCAAGATCCTTTGTTCATCTTCAAGATCTATTCATTCTCCCTTCAAGGTGGATTCCAAGCATACAATCATGGAGTTTTTGATTTGCATTTGTTAGTGTTGAGTCCAAGCTTTCATATTAACATACTTGATTACATTTCAAATACAATCGCATATCTATTGAGTATCATAGCTTCATTGTTAGATCTACTTCTACTACTTGCTAGCATTCTCTATTTCAATTCTATTTTAAAGGTTGATTCCAATCTAGGGTTTGACTAAGGCAAACCCTTCATCAAAACAACAAAACCCTCTTTTTCTTGCAGGTACAGGTGTGAGACAATGAATTGTAGTTCAGATCTAAGTACCCTTTTTGATGAACTTTCAGGATCCTCAAATAGAATTTTCATCAGAGCTGAGCAGGTCAAGGATGAATTTTTGGGGTCAGATTGTACCTTGGGGTAAGATCTTACCCTGATCCTGAGGTCAAGGATGACCTTGCTCTGAATGATAGAAGGTTTCTGGGTTTTCTCCATTTTTGCATTTCCAAGCTAGGTCCAATTGCAGAATTCCCCAAAACTGAACACAAACACCATAAAGCACTGATTTTTGAATTGGCTCCCTTTTCAAGATAAGTATTCATGTTTTGTTAAGTTTGTATGTCCATAACATTTTCCATCACATATCTTGGAAAATTCATATTTTTACACCTTACATTTTATTGCCCCCCCATTTTTATACATTCCATTTTCATATATTACATTAAATAATAAAGATTATTAAATAAATTAAAGAGGAATGTTAGTAATGTCACTGTGTTAGAGAAATAGGTCATTTAATGTGTGTACATTTTTCCCCTCTTTGATATAATTCTTTTTAGGCATTGTTTCAAAGAAGTTTTGGTGAAAGATATTGTTCTTGTGAGAAAGCATTAATAACTAGGTATTATGATTGCCCTTAAGGAAATAAGCAAAAAATAGATTGAGGGATTATTTGATTGATTTTGTGATCAGGATCACAACGTAACTTGTGATTTTGAAAATAGAGGTCATATTTAGAAGTTAAGGGCTTTGGAAGGTGAAAAGCATCACTACCAATAGAAATGGAAAGGGTGCACATCCATCGAGATAGGGGCGGGTGGGTATAAATAGGATTTTGGGGGTCATTTTCAAATCATTATTAGCAAGTAAGGACCTATCAACATCCAAATGATGCCCCACCTCTAGTCCGATTTGAACTCTTTACTTTCATTTTACCTCATTTTTCATGCTTTTTAGTTGACTAGGTCTAACTAAATCAGGGTAGATCAACGTAGATATAGGGTACAATTGATGCACTCAATGTGTTGAATCAACACACTTAATAAATTAGGTTTTAGGGCTAGGAGATATAAATGGCAGGTTAGGGTGACACACTTGTGGTGCTCAATCGTTGCACTCAAAAAATTAGGTTTTAGGGATCAACTGTTAATTGAGCCGCATCTGACTAGCTAAGGTGACACAAATGATGTGTGCAATCACCGCATATGAAGGGACATGAAAATACACATAAAGTGTATAATCAATGCACTTAGAGTGTGTGATTGGCACACTTCTTTGTGGTAAATGGTTTTTTAATTTTAATGTATGGTTTGTAGATGATAAGTAATAGTAGATGAAATGTGTTTACTTTATTTTACATAAAAATGCATTATGCTTAAATATAGACTTAAATAGATGTTGCTTGCATGATTCTATATGCGTTAAGACTGACAAGGGATTTTATTGGACTTTTATAGATGAGGGATGATGTCTTGATCACTTGGGAGAATCATCCCCCTACGTTAGCTTATAGACATAGACTGACTAATGAGGAGCGAGATCACTTGGGGAGTTTGGGACTATTGAAAATTACATTAATGCTTGAGATTAGGGAAAAAAAGGGTCTGGTGACTATGTTTTGTGAGCGATGGCACTCAAAGACATCTTTCTTCCACTTACCTATGGGAGAATGCATGATCACATTAGAGGATGTGTATATGATACAACATATTCTGATTTGGGGAGAGAGGGTGGCATACTGTGTCCAATCAAGGAGAGCAATATTGTGTGACTTTGTTTCTTGCACTATAGAGGAGTTAGGGGCTAGGGGATATGATATTAGATGGGTAGATTATTTGGGGTATGATCCATACTTCATGATGCTTTGTGGAGTTGTAGAAAGTTTCTTGTGTCTAGATAGGAGGGGTCATGGATTTCCTATCGGTTGGGGAGAGATCATGTTGGTGATGTGGCTTGAGGGTAGAGTTTATGCATAGGGACCTTATGTTTTAGCTATGGTATATCATCAATTCCATGAGATAGCATAATGGGGTCAAGGATTGGGATGTGGTGTCATAGTTTTACAAGCGTGGTCTCTTGAACACATAGCTATGTTTCATCCAATTTTTTATAGACCAATAATACAACTAGATCAACTTTATGTGTACTATTATGATGTAGTTTCTCATAGGTAGATGTGACATGTGAGATATTGGAGGCAATTAATGGATATCCTGAGAGTATTTACATGGAGACCTTACATTGGATGCCTAGTTTTGGATGACGAGAATGAGCATATCCTATTTTGTAGATAGGAGAGGTACTTGATAGGTTAGTCTACTCAGTACTCTGGGATCATTGAGATACAATTGTTGGGTAGAGTTCTTAGATAGTATGGGGAGAAATAGGGAGTACTTATTGGTTTAGCACAATTTTCCAGGTGTATGAGTGATGTGTTGGGCAAGTGATCCCCATTGTAATAGTAGTGGCTGAGTTCAATGCTTTAGCTCCCCTAAGATTAGATTGGAGGTTAGAGGGAAGATGCAGGTACCACTTGAGAGTATGATTCTTTTTGGGTCACACATATTCCTATTCCCTACATGGATCTAGTTGTACCAGTGCCTTTGGAGCTGGGTTGGTGAGTGATACTACCTAGGAGGAGACATGGTAAACAAGGTGATAGAGGTTTCGCATAGGGAGGAAAAGATGGAGGTTACAGAGGGAGAGGTGGTAGATGAGGAGGTGGATGAGGGGGAGAGACAAAGGTGAAGATGGTGGAAATGTAGGTTGTAAAGATGCAAGTGGGGGTGATGGAGATGGATATGATAGGGGTGGAAGAGGAGTTACTATTGTAGTTGCCCTATTTATTCCTCCAGGTGGTGTACCAATAGTAGGAGGTGGTGATATTGGTGTAGACATGACTAACAGTTTATAGGAGACTAGGAGTAGTAGTGAGACTACCTAAGAAGTAGTGACAAGGATGGTTCTCCTAGTGATGACAAGAAGATGGAGAAGGAAATAGGTGGAGAGGAGGATGTTTTTAGTGGAGAGGAGGATGTGGCCATGGGAAAATATGATGAGGGATTCATGGATGTGTCCATGGAAGGTTTTGATGAGCCAACATAGGATGCAGTAGTTAGAGCAGACATCAGGACAAGTGGAGATGACTTTGATATAGATTCTGTCAATATTGATAGCTTGAGACTGCATTGCAGAGATCTCTAGAGAAGATTAGATAGAGCATGGAGGAGAGTGACATGCATAGAGGCTAGGGCAGTGGAGGTAGATGCTAGGGTTCATGTCATAGATTATCATAGTCATTATAATGTTGATAGAGTGACTACTCTAAAGGGGAGGATTGAAAGGATGTGGAGGGAAATGGATGCTAAGAGGGAGAGTATAAGAGCAAATATACAAGTTATAAAGGCTAGGGATTAGGTTGCATAGACTGAGGTGAGGACATTAATGAATAGTGTATAAGATTCCACTTCTTAGTAGCTAATAGATAGATTGGCACAAGTTTCAGAAGATGCGAGCAGACAGGCTCAGGATATGCAGAGAGAGATAGACTACTAGAGAGGGTCTTATTTTTAGTTTGTTCCTATAACAAAGAGGGTAACTAGTTACACTCCCTCTCATCAATCCTAGCATACACAAAGATCTCAGGGAAGTGGTGCAATAGCACAGTCTCAGAGAGCCTCACCTTTAGTTATAGGTACTCTGCATGGATAGACTGGGGTAGGGACTTCCACTCCAGTACCACCTAGGCCTCGTGGACCAAAGGGCAGAGGTAGTACTTGTTGATTTTGATTTAGACACTATTTTACATATATTTTACGAGCTTGCGAGTTCTGCTTAACACTTTGTATCATGATACATTTTGATATATATATATATATATATATATATATATATATATATATATATATATATATATATATATATATATATATATATATATATGCTTATGATTCTTTACTTTCTATGATGTTGATGTATATGTTCTATCTTTATTTTTATGTTGATGTTTATGATTTGATGTTTATTAGATGAAAAATGTTTATGATATGCTTCTATGCTATGGATGTATGAGTTTCCTATATGATCATGCTTATGTAGTTGTTTATGATGTGACTAGATATAATTCCTTATGATGGATGGATGCAATGTGATTTTTATTTATGATGCTTGATTATGCTATATGTACTAACATGCTTATGTAGGATGCAATATTTTTGTTTGTATCATGATACTCTATTGCAAGGATTTTTTAGGACTGAAACAGAGAATTGTTAGAGATTCTTTAGAAGATGATAGTCATGGAATGAAATAATTAAGAATGGATCCTTGATTAAAACCCATAGATTATAGTAAGTAGAGAGATTAATTATTTAATAACCATACTTTTTGATTTCCAACTAAATTTATTTATTTATTTATCATCATTGAGACACTTTATTAAAGAAAAGGTGGATACCATATTACCAAGATATGAACAATCTAGGTACAATTATCCTCTTGCATTTAAAATTAGGCATGTTGAATAGACAAGGAATGTGGGCCAATCTATCTAGGTCAAGCATTCAGAATTGAGGTATGTGCGACGTATCACAACTGAAGTATCCATTGCAAAGATGCAATTGGATATTTGTAAATAGATGTGAAGGTTCTTATCACAGACACCCAAATTTCTCTTTTAAGACTTCATAACAAACATTCCACAAATACAAGACAAAGAAAAAATAAGTCATGAACTGTCAAGACATCTCTAAATCACTTGTGGACATCCTGGAGACACATAAGAAAATGACTTGCGAAAATTGACTAACTTAACTCAACAAGTTGCAACCATACTTATTATATGTCTATATTTTTTCCATAGTTTGGACATTGAATTTTGACGTATAGTTGATGCTATCTTATTTCAAGAAAAAGGCACCATGTCTGATTTCGAGTATTCTTTCCCTTGTCTATGACAACATGATTTTTGGCAAAATGCTTTGTTGTGGGACTGATTGATAGATAAGATAGTTTGGCTAGTGTAGCTGAGGTCATGCTAACTAGTTTTGACTTTTTTGACTTGGTTTGACTAAAGCTATTATTGTATGGCATTGTTCAATGCATATTTTTTAAAATGCAAAAGAATTGGTTTATGTACAATGGATATTTATTGCAAAATTTTATTTCTTTTATTATTTGTTTAGTTTTTGGATCTTTTTGCAAATGTTTTTGGTTCACCATAGGGTTCATATATTTGGAGTCAAGGTATGTGCAATGTATCACACAAGTGAAGACCTTTTCACAGACACCCCAAACATGGTCTCCCTAGATGAATGTTTTATGTTTTCACAATGTTTTTGAATCTTTTGAAGGTCTTTTTGCAAATGTCTTTCAAGTTTATAGGATGATTTTGTGTTTTTTTTCTTATTTTGAAGGACTTTTATGATGTTTTTGCTATTTTTCAGAAATTTTTGCTATGTTATTAGTTTTTTTTAGAACTTGATGAATCATGACATTAGGGTGCCCCTAGTCAAGATAGAATGGGCATCTTATTGCAGAATGACCATGATGGACTGACTTAGCATGAAATGTGACATGATGTGCTAAGACAAAGATAATTGACAAATTTCAAGCCATGATAGTGATGAACACTAATTTTATTATGGATAACAAGGCATAAATGATACGTGGAACTAGGTGAAGCAATCATATATGGTAGAGTATGATCCCTACACATGGCATCAGATTGCTTGATTTTCACCATGGTACTTGCACAAGGCACCATTGAAGTGGTTTTCACCATAAGACAAATTTATTTCTCTTGTATTTATATTTTTGTGTCACCAAAGATGCTTGATTGCCAAGTTTTTGCCAAGGTAACCTTTTTTTCTTTTTTTGTATTTTTTGACTTTTTTTTTTTTAAAATAGGCTACTTTGAGAGCTATGCATAGAACTTGAACAAATACAAGCTATTGATGGGGTCTGATAGAGGCTTTCCCTTGGATGTGGATATCTGATATGCTCTAGACCCACATATTGTCAGAATAATGTAAGGACCCAACAAGAGTGTGAGCAAACAAGAGTCTTCAAACAATCCACCAAAGGACAAAGAAAGTTTTGGGATACAAGAATATGTGAAGTCTAGCAAGGTATATAAATGTGTCAAGTGTATGTTCACAAAAGTCTTCACTGGTCTTAGCACATGAAAGCACATCAAGAAAAACTACCTAAGGTCCAAAGGGAAGTGTTTTAACCTTTTCCCACAACTTGGTGCCCCTTCACCTCACATAAAGTGATGCTGGCTTTTTCATGGATTTTCATTCAAGGGAGTACATATGGTGAGTATCTTGGGATGATTTAGGTATGTCCACTTGGATCATTCCTTACACAAAGGAAGTCATATGGCCAAAATGCTCAGCCTCTAAATCCTAGGTTCTTAATAAGGGTCTCTATTCATGACTACCCCCTATAGTTCTGCAAGCGGAATTAAGGCCTATTGCCCTACAAGCACCCAAAATGTATAGTCTCAAAAGAAATATTTAGACCTCTTGGCCCTACACAACTTGAATGTACTTCCCTTATAAACAAGTGTCTATTCAAATGTAGTCTTGCTTATCAAGATTTAGGCAACTAGGCCCTACACATGAAGAAGCATTAGAAGTAGAAATAACCACATCTTCCCTCCCTTTGGATTGAAGGAAGCATTTTTTTTAATAGTGGTGTGGAGCAGTTAGGTTCATTTGTTCCATACTTGGGTCATTCCCAAAAGATTTCTCTCTTAGCAGGTCCTCTAAAGGTAAATGCAAGAAAGTAAATGGATAACTAATAGAGGTCTAGATTTATAATTTTCCATAAGGAAAATAGCATACTCTCATACTCCATAGAGTCTCCCAAACACATCAAGCACTTGTTCATTTACCAAAGATTCCTTTCACAAGCAACCAATCAAGTAGGTCAAGATTTTTGATTCATCTTCTAAGAGGTGAAGAGCATACTATCCTACTACTCAACTAATCAAAAGAAAATAAATCTCCTAATTTAGGTGCCTAGAAAACCAAATGAATGAAAGCACAAAGTTTATTTGTATCTCCAAGGAAACCTAAAAAATCAATGATTACTAGTTTCAAGATGAGTCTTTGACAAGCGAATCCTAAAAAACCAAAAGTTAGGGCACAAAATAGTATGCAAATGAGATTAATAGCCCTAACAACTTGTTAGATGTTGTTTATAACCATAAAATCAGAAAATGCAAGAAATCAACAAAAAACTCAGATTGTGAAAGAAAATAAATCTTGGCATTATTTAATCAGTCTGTCAGAAATCTGTACAATATACCATAAAGAAGCAAAATGATATTTCAATGCAGTACAACATACCTTATAAAGGAAGAATGATATTTCATAAAGAAATAGTATAAAATTTCATAAAGAATCAGGATGAAATTCTAGAAAACAAAAAATTTCACCTAGTAGTATTAAGAAATGTCACACAGGTATACTGTGGAATGTTGTACAATTTTCCTAGCCTGCAAAATAGAGTTGAAAAATGTGCAACACAAAAAATCTAAAAATGCAAGAAATGAAGCTAAAAATGTGTGATCAAAAGGTGACACACTTCTATAAACCATTGTTCTTGAGAGAATCCATGGAAGAGGATATCCCAAGTGGCATCTTATAGCTTCCTATCTATGATGTACAAGAATGTAAGCATTATGGATGATGGCTCTCAAATGAACCTCAATAGGAAACCTTTGCAAGGTGCACCATAGAATGGAAGATTCAAAGTGAAGATGCGAGCATGAAAGATCTAGATGAGATGCAAGATCTAAGCTAGAATGAAAATGCAAGAATAAGAAAGAAAAGATAATCTGACAAGATTACAATACCTCCTAGTTAAACTATGTGATTTAAGATAAATGCAATAAGGAAATACTAAGCTAAGAATGCAAGTAAAATAGAATGCTCTTAAGAATGCAAGTAAACAAAATGATAACATAAGTCTAAGATCTAGGTTAGAAATGAAAGAATGAGGAGAGAGACTCCTTTTATAGAATTTAGAAATGAATGGAAAATTGAGATTAAGAGGCAAAATCCAAGGGTAGAGAATAATCCCTATTTTGACTTTAGGACACAAGATTCTCAAGAGGCAAAATCAAGTGGATGAGAATGGTTAGGTAGAAATGAGTGGTGGAGATTAAGAGGCAAAAGAGATTCCACTCATGTGAAGAGAAAAAAGCCTTTTTATTTTTTTTTTAAATTAGGAAATCTCTTTTTCATGTGCACACATAGGATAAAGTGGATTTTATTTCATTAAAAGGGGACATGTTCTTTTAATCAAATAAGACTTAGGATAAAGTGGTTAAACTTTAGAATATCATCAAATAAATGATTAAAGAGGTGATTTTGATCAAGAGATAAGATTGATTAAGCATAAGATAAGATCTAGTATTTTTAATGTTTAATGTTAGAGTGGAGCTCAAGGTTTACTAGACCATTTTTGGGTGATTACAAAGGTCATGATACTAGAGTGGACATTGCAAATACCTTCATAGACTTATAATATTGTCATGTGTGATTCCTTTGAGTTGAGACATCTTAAGAGTGTACCATCCAAGCTTCATCTATAGTGTATTGGATATTATAGTGTAATGCAAGGCTTGTCTTATCAATGAATTATTTTGGTTGTAGGATAGTTCTGGGGAAATGGTTGGCTATTAAGATAGTCATAAATTTATTGGTACTAAGGGGAATTGGGACCAACAATTTTTCACACAACATTAGACTTTGAGACTTCAAAAGCAGGGACCATAATTTGTTCGACCATGAATGCCCATTGTGTAACCTTAGGCAACATTTCCAACAAAGATCCTATAGTAGCCATAGCATCTAATGCCTTGTTTCTTATCCTGGGGATTTGCTCAAATATTATCTGCTCAAATTTTATCTTGATGTCTTCTGACATATCCTTATACGGAATCAATTTATCATCTTTTCTCTTGTAGCTGGCATTTACTTGGTTGATTATCAGTTAAGAATCCCCATAGACCTATAGTTGTTGGATTTTCCATTGGACATTTTTTTGATCCCAATGAGTAATGCATCATATTCAACTATGTTTTTGGTGAAATCAAACCTTAGTCTATAAGACCTAGGAATAGAATATCCTTGCAGAGTGATGAAGACTATGCTGACACCCAATCCTTTCTATGTATGGGAGCCATCAAAATATAACTTCCATTATTTTGGCTCTTCTATAGAAAATTTCCTTTCATCAGGAAATTCTATCAACATCGAATTAATAGAAGGTAGAGGCACATCTACTAATTGGTCTGTAATTTATTGGCCTTTGATTGCCTTTATGTCGACATAGTCTATATCGAACTCACTTAATATCATGACCCATTTGGTTAGGCACCCTCTCAATGTTGCTTTTCTCAATAGATACTTCAATGGATCGATCTTAACAATAAGGATCATCTTGTGGCTCAATATGTAGTGTATGAGATTTTATGAAGCAAAAACTATGACCGAACATGCTCTTTCAATAACAGTGTAGTTTAGTTCATAAGCCAAAAGTGTCTAACTGATATAGTATATGGCCCTTTCTTTTCCTTCTAATTCATTTTGTTCCAGTAATGCCCCTAATGAGTGTTTGGTTTTTGAGATGTATTATAATAGTAATGGATGTTCTAGAATAGGTGCTACTAAGACTAGTGCTTATAGGAGGTAGTCTTTCAGTATTTGGAAGGCCTCTTGAAAAGTCTCTGTCCATTTGAACGTTATGTCTTTATGAAATAGGTAATGCAATGGGTGGCACTTGTCTTCCAATTGTGATATGAACCTTCTCACTAATTGTAACCTTCCCTATAAACTTCTCAATTTATTTAAAGTTGTTGGGGGAGGCATTACAATTATAGGTTGGACCTTTTTAGGGTCAATCTCTATTCCTCTCTAGGAGACAATAAATCCCAAAAAATTTCTTGATGTTACCCCAAAGAAACATTTATTTGGGTTTAGCCAAACCTTATACTCTTCAAGTCTATCAAAAACTAGCGCTAATATTGATAAGTGCAAATTTCTTTCTAAGGAATTTGCCAATATGTCATCAACATAATCTTCCATAGTGATATGCATCATGTCATGGAAAATGGTTGTCATTTCTCTCTGATATGTAGCTCAAACAATATTTATCCCAAATGGCATGGCACACCAATAATAGGTGCCCAAACACAAGTGAAAGTAGTTTTATGTTGGTCTTCTGATGCAATTTTAATTTGGTTATATCCTTAGAAACCATTCTTGAGTGATAACATCTTATATCTAGAAATGAGGTCTACTGTCATATTAATATTTGGAAAAGGGAAGTCATCCTTTGGACATGCTAAATTCAAGTCCTGAAAGTCCTATTACCAATTCTTATGGTGCCACTTGCTTTTGATATTGGTACCAAATTTGAGATCCAATCATCATAGTGTATAGGTTTGATGAAACCCACATCCAATAATTTATTTAGTTCTGATTTGACCAATATTACAATCTTGGGATGCATTTTGTGGAGTTTTTACTTGTATGGTTTTTCCCCCAGCTTTAATGGAAGGTGGTAAAGTACTAACTCAATATCTAACCCAAGCATGTATGAGTATGACTAGGCAAAGTTGATTTGTCGCTCTTTGAAGAACTGGATGAATTGTTCTCTTTCTTCTTTTGTTAAGGAATTCACCAAGTGAATCAATCTTTTTGTCTTTGTGGTGCTTATGTTTATGGTTTGATTTTTCTCAGCCAAAAGTGGTGACTACTCCTTAGTAATGGGGGTATATCAATCTCTCCATCCTCAGGTGCCTAAGAGAGGTTTTGACCCTCAGATACGTCTTTTTTTTCTTTTTACTATTTTGAAGCAAGAGGGTGCCTTTCATTTTCCACCTAAGAGCCTTATATTTTATTTTTCACTTGTTTGAATAGAGGATTGATATATCTCTTCAAAGTATATTGTTTTATCTAGCTCTATGATGAAGCCTGCATTATGGTCTCCCATAGGTATGTTTTGTCTTAGTCCAAAGAATCCATCAATAGCTTCATCATTCTCAAAAATGTCTATGGTTGGTAGATTTTGTTGTTCCTAATCTATAAGGCTAGGGTAAACCAAGGCTATGCTATCCTTGGTTAGGAAGGATGAGATGGGAACTTCTATTATGGTATTAATGTATGAATCAGTTAAACCACAAATCCATATGTGATCATTCAATAACAATACATGTGCGCTGTATATTACACATCAATAAGGTATAAATACATGTTCACAATATATTTATGTTTAACCAAATATAGAATACATAGAGTCAAGATCCATAATACATCATATGATGCAAGATACAATAATGATAATCCATTGTGAAACTAAAATGAAGGTATGTTGAAGATGCAAAATTGATCCAATGAGACATGAACCAATCAATGAAACTCAATGGAAAAATATTTACCACTCAACCACATAGAACCTTGGGGCCCATTTCCTCTGATCTAGGAGATAGAAACAAGGCCCCACACTAAACATGAAACACAACAAGGTGATAACACAATAAAAACTTGCAAAGAAAACCAAAGCATGTCATAACAGATGTACATATAGGATAACATAAGAGTACAAATCAGATGCACTATGGATATCAGAGGTAAACCACAAGGTTGAGTGAGGATATCCTAAGACACATGCCTAAAAATGTCATCACATAGCTCCCACTCCTGAGTTACCCTGACAGTCTCTTTGGACCCCAATCCCAAGGTGGAACTCATGTGGAATTGACAACCTTTCATAAGGAGAAGGTCTCAATTTTTTGATCAATTCCACACTAGCCATTGGGCCTTCTTAAACCCATACATTGTCCACATAAGATTTCTCACAGAAATGGGTGAGGTATCTAATTTATCTTATTTAACATGTAACCCAACCTAGTTCATTTTAATTATGTTTTCACTTGATTAAAACTCCACAATGGTAAAGGTGGATAACTCCTACTTTAATCCTAAGAGTATTTCTAGGCCATGGAGATTGGTTCTCTTTGTGATTATTAGCTA
This sequence comes from Chamaecyparis obtusa, assembly GCA_027943335.1. Classification (NCBI taxonomy): domain Eukaryota; kingdom Viridiplantae; phylum Streptophyta; class Pinopsida; order Cupressales; family Cupressaceae; genus Chamaecyparis; species Chamaecyparis obtusa. Next base: position 1,508,938 of record BSBK01004408.1, on the reverse strand, counting down.
CATTACTCTTGATGGCCATTATACCAAAATTTATAATCATCATTTGATTTTACTGAACCATTTTAGGCATGGGGTTAAAATCAATTTCCCCTTTTATTTGTTGAGTTCTTTAAATGCCTCTATCCTCAGTTGGTAGAGGGATTCAGAAGGTGACCATGTCTGTCATGATGGGTTAATGGTCCTCATTTTTGAGGTGTTGAAATTGAAGAAGGTGGAGAGGCCTCGGTTGAATAGGAAGGCCCTAAAAGACTATGACACAGAGGGTAAGGAGTCAGAGGAACCCTTCATGGAGGAAACTAAGGATGAAGATGGGGACTCTGAGGAGTACCAGGAGGTGTATCCCAAAAGAAAAAAGAAGAAAATTAAGGTGGAGGACTCGGTCATAGATATGGATATGGAGGAAGAGGAGAGTAGGGAGGATAGTATCAAGAAGAAGGGTAAAAACAAAATGGAGCCCATTGGGAAGTGTACCAAAGCCAAGAAAGGGAATACAAAAATTGCTAAGAGGGTTTTCATCTCCTCTGATGAGTGTTCTTCTTAGAAGATTAGCCATGATAATCAAGATGAGCGGATGGAGAATGACCCCATTGTGGAGGAGAGTATGGGGGTGAACCAAAATGTTTTGGTCGAAGAGAATATTTTGCATGATGTGGCTCAGGATGTGATAAATATTGAGAAGGATGGGCAGGGGAAGGATATGGCTAACACTGGGAAGGATAAGGTGGAGAGTTCCATGGAGGAAATGAAGGGAGTGAACAAGGATTTTCAGAATCTAGGATGTCTTGCTTTCTTGATTAATCTAAGTAATTGTTACCCAAAAATTCCCTATCATTCATTTTTGGCCACGGTCCTATTTTCCAAAGAAATGCTCAAGTGTCAAAAGTCCAGTGTGTTTTCTACCTTTTGGCCTGAAAACCCAGTGTGTTTTCAACCTTCTCTTTGAAGGCTTAGGATGTTTCTACCTTTTGGTCTGAAAGCTCAGTGTGTTTTCAACCTCCACTCTGAAAGCTTAGTGTGTTTTCGACCTTCGCTTGAAAACCCTCTGTGTTTTCAACCCCTTCTATGTTTCAGACTTCTTCCTCTGGTGGCATTCATTTCATAAGCATGCAACTCTGACCTGGTGGGGCCCCATGGCTGGCTTTCCTCAAATTCTTGTGGTTGTCATGTGTTCGCAAAGAATATTCCTTGCAATTGTGATCATGCGACAGGATGACACCTATTGGTGGGCCCATTCTCTATCTGCAAAATTTAAAGCTTGGCAAATCTTGTGGTTGTCGCTACACCGCTAAGGAAAGATGTTGCCTATTTAAGTGTGCGATGTAACGACGGTCGTTGATCTTCCTTCTGATGTGACGCTGGTGTCAGTGGGTCTAGGCCACATAATCCTATTCGGTGGCTCCTAATTCATCTGCATCATTCCATCTCACCTTTCTGTTAGTGGGTCTTGTTTCAAAAGGCATCAACAGTGGTTGCATGATCGCTAAGTTATCTTTCCTAACATGCGATCATGCGACTACCATTGGATGAGAATCTTCAACTGATCAGTGGGCCCAGTGGTTGTTTTTGAGGAATGCTAGCGGTCTGTCGCATGATCGCATAGCCCCTTTTTAGGCTATGCAAACATGTGACAAACTGTTAGCCATGCTGATAGGAGCTTGCAGTTTGGCATTGGGCCTGCAGTTTGGTGACATGCCCGCGTTTCATTAGTTGGCTGGTGACAAGGTTTTACAGTGGGCCCAAGATGCAAGTGTGGTAAAGATCCGATAGTGGTCACATGTTCACATGGGATCTTTCGACCCCATGAGATCTTGCACCTACTGTTAGATTAGAATCTCAGTCAAGGTGGGCTCGAGGTTGGTAAAGTAGGTGCGTGGTTGCACGGTTAAAGATTTCTCGCAGTTGCCAGATAGAGCCCGGGGTTAGTAAAACTTCCAGTGACTTGTTGACTAAGAAGAAAGTAAACCTAAGGTAAAACACAGAGTTAGGTTTGCAGTGATCATCTTGTGCTTGTCGCATGATCTCATGCGGCTTTCTAACCACATGCGATCATGCGACGAGCCATCAACGGTAAATAGTGACTTCAGTGATGGGCCAAAGGGGTGATGACATGTCGATCTTGTGGGCCAGTAGTATAGCATGGGCCCCGTAGATGCAAGATCTACGGTGGTCACATGTTCTCATGAGATCTTTTGAGCTCATGCGATCATGCAACTACCATCAGATTCTTCTGGCATTTCTTGTGGTGCTGTCGTGGGATTGACTGAGGTGGTGGATATTTGGTGGGTCCAGGTGTCTATGTGGCAAAGCGGTGGTAGTTTCTAAAGAGCTTATCGCATGAACGCATAAAAGCTTTTGAGCTCATGCGATCATGCGACCAGTGTTTTTTCAAGGCAGTGCGGCTTGTTTTCGTGGACTTTCTTTTGAGAGAATGCTTGCAAGTGTGGGTAGCTGAGGATTGATGATTTTGAAGGTGGTTGCAGTTGGGAGAATTTGTAGAGATCTAGACTACCATTTTGGGGTCCTTTCAAGGATCTGAGATCAGATTTGAGCATTCATGATAGCCCAACTTGTAGAGAAGTAGATGGATCGAGGTCTTTTATCTGCAGGCATGATCAAGTACAGGGATGGGCACACAAGCACATATCTGATCGGTTGGATATTTTCAAAGATTCATTTATGATCAGAAGTGACTGGTTTAGGGTTGGATTATTTTATGTAGATTTATGTAACCCTGGTTAATTTTGACTCCTATCTGCGTGCAGTTGAGTGATGCATATAATGCTTTTTTGGAGCTTGTAGAGCTTAGAATTCACATTTTTGTAAAAGAGAAAGACTTTTCTTGGAAAACTATTTGTAGCATTTCTTCTTGCTCTCTGGTTTTCCACATCCTGTAAATTCTCATTGATAATACAAGTATTGCAAAGGCAGTTTGTGACAATCCTTCATGTCCCTGTGCTTCCTTGTTTGGCTTATCTCTTATTGGATTGAAGTTTATGAATGCTTTCAGTGATACTTAGGGTTCCTGATCCCTCTTACTTTTAGCTTATATGTGCACTACTATGTTTGATTTGATCTGAGTGAGTTTGTGGGTATTCTTCAACCCCTGTCATTCTGTCTCATTCCTATGCCCTTTTGCTAAAGAGAATGTCTGCTTGTAGGTCATAGGTTGTGTCTAATTTTTAGGCCCTCTTATGAAATACTTATGCAAGCCTATCCAGTAAGTTGTGATCTACTAGACCTAAGTCTTTCACTAGTTTCATCCCTCTATACTGAGATCCAAACCCTAGTTTCGGTGCATCACCTAGTAGGTAGTTTGCTTTCTTGTCATTTCCCTTTCATGCATTCCTTCTAACCCTTTCCCCTCAAAGATTTACTTTCCTGTCGAAGAAGCAAACTAAGGTGACTATCCAAGAGGAACTAGCCTAGAACCTAGAGGTCTCATCTCAGTTAGCAAAGGTCCCACAACTTTGAGATGATTCCCTTGTTATACTGGATTATCAAGACCAAGAGAGCTTGAGATCAGAGGCACAAATTCAGTGTATAATAGTAATATGAAAAGCAACATTATAGAAATGAAGACCCATATTCATTAGCTTCAAAAAGAGATTGGGATCCTTAAGAAGATGAATCTGGGGGAGAAAAAAATGGGCCAAAGCATTGATGAGCTCATGGAGATAGTCGGTAGGGCTGAGGGGCTCACTGTCTTTAATGACAAAATTACTGCTATGGAAGAGAAAATTGATAAAGTAGAGGGAGTGGAAGAAAGAATTTAGATTATGGAAAATAGAGTGGACAAGATGGAAAAAATGGTTGGAAACATAGTGGAACAGAGCTTTGCTATCCTTAAGGCTTTGACAGAGCATGTTAAGATTCTAGTGGATAAACTGGACCAGGGAAAAGGGGAGCATGTGATCACCAAGGTCAAAGAGGATCATGGTCCCAGTAGGAGGAATAGATCTAGGTTTAGGAAGCTAGAGGATAATAAGAACAATGACATTGAAGAACTCAAAGTTTCCTCAGCTAATATGTAGATGCTGGCTGATCAGGCATCAGACCTTATGAAATGTATTTAGTCTGCAAGTTGCTATCCTGTTGTCTTTTTTCTATCCTTTGTTTGTTTCTTTATTTTTATTTCTATTTAAGGACTTGGTTGTGTGTCTTTTTTTGGTGCTATTGCACAATTCTATTGGAACTCTAATGCTTATCATGTAACTCTAATTTGTAAAACATTTCAGGTCCTTTTAAAACCTACTTTTACGTAATCAAAACTCCATAATGGGTTACCTTGGACCAACCACTTTGGGCCCCAACTCCCATTTCAAGCCACTCTCCTAGAAATTCTTCTAGAAAACCCTCCCCTATGCTCTAAACTAAAAATAAGAGCTTAAATAATCAAATAATCACCAAGAATATCTCAAGAATACATCAAAACCAAAGAAACCACAAAGGAAGAGTTTGGAACATAGACACTCAAAATCATAAATAGGGTCTAGGTGTGCCATCATCAAAACTAAAATCACATACCCATCATGCTGAAGATCTCATAGGAACCTCTCTAGGTTCTAAAACATAGCCTTAATCTAGATACAACATAACTCATACATATATCCTCTTTTGAATCCATTCCATCAAAAAACATAGTCCACTCATCATCAATTAGATATAATCCAACCATAAATTATCCAAGATTAGAAACCCCTCATGTGATCTCAATTATACAATCAAGTTTAAACCAATATATCACAATGAATCTCACTAAACCCACATAGGAGATCAATGACCATGGAGACCTTAATGTTCAAACTTATAAGAAAATCCAAAAATCAAAATACTAAAATAATCACTATACAAAAGTCATAACCACCAAAATAAAAAACTTACAAACAAAGGTAATACATCACAACAATCCCCAAGCCTTTGGTAATCAATGACTTGATGCAGAGGTGGCAGAGAAGCAAGGTGAACACAACCCACTTACCTTTGCTAACAAACATTACACCCAAACATGATGGATTCAATAAATATAAGGCATTCCAACTAAAGTTCCTTCAACTCCCTCTCAAAAGGCAAATCAACAACCAAAACTCCTTGGAACAATTCTTGTGTTCAAATCCATGCTAAAGGTAATCAACCCTTTAGCCTCCTAATCACTCTGGTGTGATAGAATGAAACCTTTTCTATTTGGGAGTGGAAAGGTTTCACATATCTTATTTTTATCTTCTAACAAAGTTATTAGAGCTCAAAGGACCCTTATGTCCCAATTTGTATTTTTAGGCCTTTTAGACCAGTCCCAACTAGTAGCCATATGAAGAGAGTTTTCGAAGAATAAAATTTATAACTTCCAAAAGGTCATGAAAAAAAACCACAAATAATGACACCCTTTAGGAATATGTTTCAAATCCCAAAGACACATGCTCCAATTCCCCCGTTTAACCTTTGAACCCTTATAGGCTTATAAGACATAATTGTCATAATATAATCCACTTAACAAAAGAAGTCTTCAAAAATCAGATCATGAGACTAAATAAATGTTTGGGATAGGTATAGTGATGTTCAAATACACAAAATACACCACTATATTCAATCTATCCACTCCCCAAGTCCTTCTGCACACTCAATCTCTCAAAATTTTGACTAAGCACATGGTCATGCTTGGCCTAGGGCTTGATGTTAAGAAATTGGTGTTTATACTTTACAGCCTCCAAACTGTAGAATCTTTGAGTATATTACCCTAAATTGCATTAACCAGTTGGTCATAGTGATCCACTAGTGGAATTTCAAGTTAGGGCCATTTTTGTACAAAACCCTTATATTGAACCCTCAATGAGTGTCTGACAAAGATTTTTTAATAACTCCTCCGAATGGATTCAATAAGATCCCAATCTAGGTTTTTTAGAGAGATATTTCAAAATTATTTTCAACCATATTAAATTTTCATGCCACCCAATGAGATGTGTTGGTCAAAACACCATGAAAGTACATAGAGATTCAAGAAACCATAAATTAACTTTATTCTTCAACACCCAAACTTCTCATACCTGCACTTCCTTGATTTACTTTGATTCGATCATGTAAAAATAGGCTTCAACCAATATCCCCAAATATTTTTCAAACTTATGTGACCATTATAGGAGCTGGGAGGTGGAAACAACAACTTTGCATTTTGTAATATTTTGCAATTTTGTACTTTTTAACCATCTTAACTTATAGTGAGTATTTTTCACCCTAAGACAACCTATAGGTTCTATATGAACCTAAAATACATTATACTGTCAAAATAATGCATCCTAGCCTGATTATGATCCTTTGACCAAGTGGCTTATAAGAGTTGCCTACTTGTCGACTAGCCTTACAAATAGACCTTATTACATTTCTTATTGCATTGATTTGGATCCAATGAACCTTTAGGCACATTAGGCCTATCAACCTTGTTTTATTACATCTTGGGAAGGGTGATCCTACACCATACTCCCCTATATTTTTGGACTCAAGTTCCTACTTAAGAATAATTCCTGCAATGTGGTTCCATGCTTGGTAATAGTCTGCTCATCCATCCAAGTGGCATCCAAGTCTGGTAACCCATTCCATTTGACTAAGTACTCTTTATAGGTGTTCCTTCTGGTCCGCTTCACCACTTTGGAGTCCAACACTTTTTCCAATTGTAGTAGTTGGCTAGGGGTAAGATCCTTAAGCCATTCGACCTGTTCACCATCATCATCTTGCAAAGAAGAGTTAGAACTTGCATCACCCTTGAATGGAGTGAGACCACTAACATTAAAAATAGGATAAATGGAAACTGTAGGAGGCAGGGATATCTCATAAGAATTCTCCTTGAGTTTGTGAATTATTTGACAAAGTCCTATCTTCCTCATCTGCAATTTTGTGTGTTGTCCTTTAGGCAATTCACCCTTTTTCAAGTAAGCCAATACTTGATCTCCCACCTTGAAATGTATGTTCCTCATCTTCTGATCTACCTATAGTTTTTACTTCTTCTTTTTTTAGACTTTGAGGTCTCTTTCACCTTCTCAGGAACATGCTTTATCAACTCTTCTATTTCCTCACCTTGTGCACTGGTTTTAAAGTCATTGTGTAACTCCCTCAATTCCATCACCCCTCTAGGATGAATGCCATAGTTTATCTGAAAGGGAGTTTTACCTATGCTCCTATTGATGGTATCATTAAATGAAAATTGCCTATGGAAGAATTGAAACCCAAGACTATGAATGTTATTTTGTCAGACATATTAGCAAGTTTTCAAGTGATATATTGACCACTTTAGTCTACCCATCTGTTTGTGGATGGTAAGCAGAACTGGAAGAAAGATTTGTGCCTAGCTTTCTCTAAAGAGTCCTCAAAAAATGACCTTGAAACTTCACATCTATGTCAGAAATAATTGTAGAAGGTAACCCATGCATCCTTACCACTTTCTTAAAGAACAAGTTTGCAATATGTGATGCATCATTTGTTGACTTGCAGGGTACAAAGTGTGCCATTTTGTTGAATCTATCTACAATAAAAAATATTTTGGTAGAACCTTGCTTGGTATTTGGCAACCCCATGACAAAGTACATACTAATACTATCCCAAGGTTTTGATGGGATTAGAAATGGTTGGTAGAGGCCTTTATTTGTGCTAAATCCCTTAGCCCTTTGACATATTGTACAAGCCTCAACAAACTTCCTAATGTCAGTTTGCATTCTAGGCCAATGATACTTCCTTCTAACCAACTCAAGTATTTTATCAATACCAAAGTGAGCCCCCATAGTGCCACAATTTTTCTCCTTAATGAGATTACCCCTCATCGAACATTTTGGAATACATAAGTGCCCCCCTTTGAATAACATACCATTTTGAATCATATAATTAGAATACGGGGTATGATATGCATTTGAAAATGTAGTACAAACCTAATATATTTCACCAAAATCTACATCACCTTTGTACAAGTCCTTGAGGGAATCAACCCCTATTATTTATATCTACACTTCATGCACCAAATGGACTCTCCTTTTAAGAGCATCAACAAATTTTTTTGTTATCCCCTTCTTGTGTTTTATGGTGAATGTATATGTTTGCAACTACTCAAGCCACTTCATGTGTCTTCTACTTAGTTTCTCCTACCCATTAAAGAGGCTTAATGCATGGTTATCTATGAGAACAATGAATTCCTTTGGAAAAAGATAATGCCTCCACTTATTAAGTGCCTACATTATGGAATAAATTTATAAATCATATGTACTATATTTCTACTTAGCCTCATTCAACTTCTTAGAGAAGAAGGCAACAAGCCTACCTTCTTGGCTAAGGATTGCACCAATGGCCAACTTACTTGCATCTGTTTCCACTGTGAAAATCTTATTGAAATCAGGGAGTGTGAGGATAGGAAATTAGGCCACTCTACTTTTGAGGTATTCAAATGTTGCTTCTACCTTGGTAGTCCATTCAAACTTCACTTTATTACCCACTTTGATTGTGTCAAGTAGTGGTACACATATATGACTGAAATTCTTGATGAATTTCCTATAGAATATTGCCAGCCCATGGAAGCTTCTCACCTATCCTCATGTCTTTGGTGTTGGCCAATTTAGGATAACATCCACTTTCTCTGGCTCCATCTTTAGAGTACCCTTGAAGATCACAAAACCCAAATATGTTAGTTCTTGTTTGCATAAAAATACATTTTTCTAGATTTAAAGCAATTTGTGTTCATGAAGCCTCTTGAGGACTTCACTGAGATGTTCAAAATGTTCTTCTTTATAGCTACTTAAGGTAAGTATATCATCTAAATAGACAACCACAAATTTACCAGTGAAATCATGCAACACTTCATTCATTAATCTCATAAATGTACTTGGTGCATTGCTAAGACCAAATGGCATCACAAGACATTCATACAACAATTCTATGGTTTTAAATGCATTCTTCCACTAATCTCCTAGCCTTATTTTGATTTGGTGATAGCTTTATTTGAGGTCTATCTTGGAAAAGTAACAAGCACCCCCCAACTGGTCTAACAAGTCTTTAATCCTTGGGATTAGAAATCTGTACCTAATGGTGATTTTGTTCATTTCCCTTGAATCAGTGCATAGCCTCCATTTTTCATCCTTCTTAGGAGCCAACATGCTTGGTACATCACATGGGCTTATGATCTTTTGAATTATCACTTTATCTAACAAATCCTGCACTTGCCTTATCATTTTTGTTGCTTGATCAGGGGTAAGTTTATAAGCTACCTTGTTTGGTAATGAAGCACCAGGGATGAATTCAATATAGTGAAATATGTCTCTCAAAGGGAGTAGGGCATCTGGTAAGTCTCCTACAACTATACCCTTATATCTCCCCAACAACTCATCTAATTCCTTGGGAACCTTCCTAGATTATACCTTCTCCTTAGGCTTCAAGATTAAAACATACCCTACATTGGTTTCCTTGATGGTTTCTATAATCTCCTTCTCTAGTACCAATATCATCTTTGGCTTTTTTTTATTTATCATATTTATTATTAGACAATGGATTCATGATGTATATATTTCCATATTTTTTGATGGTGTATTTATTTTTTATCCCATCATGTTGGTCTTTGAGGTCATACTGCCAAGGGAAACCTAGAAACAAGTGGCATATTGTGTGTGTATGTTTAACACCTTCATGAAATTAGGATAATTAACTACAATTCTATGAAAATACAATACAAATTTAAGCTAAGAATTAAAATTAACATCCATGACATCCCATGGTTCTCTATCTAAGTTTGGTAAGTGAAGCTCTCAGCCTATTCTCCACTAGTGACAATCCTAGAATCAGAAATATGATAGTACAAATGCTTAATCTAGCTCTCAAACTCTCAAATGTGATACAAGGATAATTCAAATGCTCTCAATTGCTCTCAATTGCTATGAAATTGCCTATAATGGTGATGCTTTGCAAATGAATTTCTAAGATGCTTATTGCTCTCAAAATGCCTCTTATTTATAGTAAATGCCAAGGGCAGGGGTAGAGTTATTTAATCATGATTTAGCCTTGGTTGAGTCAAAAGCTTTGCAATGTTTTTAAATGGGGGGACAATTTAAATGTTTGTCTCAAAGGTTTGAACAAATAGACAAATTTGAGTGGATGAGATTCAAAGTTGAAATGTGTGATTGAGATTCAACTATTTTGGAGTAATCCATGTGCTTTTGTTCCTCAATTCTCATTGGTTGCTCAAATTGTTGTTGAAAGATATTAGGATTAATTAAATTGCATTAATTAATTAAATTAGCCATGTAAGGGAATAGATTCAATTTGATTTTTGATTTAAAACTATACAATTAATTGATTAAAATCAATTATATAGTGTTTTTGATCCCTTTAAGCTTGTATCTAATTATTTAATGTCATTATTTGATTTTTCCTTTGATTTTAATGATTTTGTCCAATTTTGATTAATAAATGTCCATTTAAAAATTGATTTGATCCTTTTTAATGAGAATTAGAGCATTTTGCTAAGATTTTACAATTTTAATGATTTTTAAGCACTTGTCCATTTTTTGATGTCTACAAATGCCCCTCTTTGAATTGATGTGCGAAGCTCATTGTTTCAAAGAAAATTTTAAGTCATGATCACTTTTAGGTCCTGATTGTTTGATTTGATACACAACTCTGATTTGAAAAATGATGCCACATGCCCCACTGATAATAGTTCAAAATTTTAATGCCCCAAATTCCATGATGTTTGATGCCATTTTGATACTCTTATGATGCCCCCTCAAAAATGAAAACAGATTGATCACCGGATAGAAAAATATGATGAAATTGATTGATTATTGATCCAATGTGTTTTCATTTTTGAAAAACATTGATGATATGCAGTTTTCAACAAATGCCCCGATTTGATTGATATGTTGATATAGGTCACTAGGTCAAAAATTACCTCAAAATTAGGTCAAATTAGCATAAACAGGTTGAAAAACCTAATTTTACCATTCATTTTTACTTTTTACTATTGGCATTTTGCTCTGATCCTGAGATAGCTGATCACAATGGTTGTGCCTATTCAAGAGCATTGGTTTGAGAGAGGTCATTGGTATCAGAGACCTTTGGATTATAGACCTCCTGTGAGTATTTTGAATTTCTTTGTGCATTTATTGCAATGTTTTTAGCATTTATTGCATTTATTTCATGATTTTGTAGTTTAAAATTTGCAAAATGCCACGTAAGACCTTAAAACAATGCATCTGCACATTTAAATGACACCTCCACATAGTTAAATGCCACTTAGGGTAGATTAAAATGCCGCTTGATCAATTTTAAATGTCACGTAGAACTAGGGTTTTATTGCCAATTTATAAATGATATTCCACTTGAGAAACCCTAGGTTTTAAATGACGCCTAGGCATGATAAAATGCCACCTAGAGCTTTAAAATGATGCATGAAATGTGAAGTACCATGTATGAGGAATAAAGTGCCGTGTATGCAATTTTCTGCACCACCTAAGGTAAAATGCCACCTCCTCATAGGCAAATGACACCTTTGAAATTTTTGAAACTCAAACTTGATTTTCTGATAAAAATTTGATAACTCTGGATAATTGATTGAATTTCCAAGATAGACAAGTCTTTTATAGTTAAGAAAAACAAGTGATTAGGATATCGGGATAATGGTACCAATGAATGCATGATTTGTCAATATGATCTGATAGAAAAACTGATAGTGGAACACTGATAGGTAGATAACTGATAGGATTGATATTGATAATTCATTCTCAAGACATAGAGACATGAACAAATAGTACTAGGTTTGATAGGATTGATACTTGATTCTTTGATAGGATTGATTGAGTTAAAATAATCCACTGATATGATTCCCTTGATTTGCAAAATAGGCACATTTCCATAAGCTTTACATACAGACCGTTGCATCTTGGGTTATAGATCTAGGGTAGGCTTTGACCCCAGTAAAGTACCATGTCATCGAGATGTGTGGCTTGAGTTTCCTTGTTGATATCCCGTGGTTTCAACTGAACTATGGTCTTCTTAGAGCTGTGGCAGAGAGATGGCACTCTGACCATTATACCTTTCATTTACCTTTTGGGGAGATGACCATCACTCCAGAGGATGTGTACAGATTGCTGCGTATTTTGACTTGGGGTGAGATGGTTTACTATGATTCAGTCTATGATAGCACAGTTTGTAGATGGGTGTTTGGAGATAACACCATTGATGATGATACTATCATGTGGGCATAGTTTGCTTCATTTCCCACTTTGCCAGTAGTTTTGGGTGCTTTGATTGGTGGATTGCTGCTTCCCAACCGGTGAGGTCATGGTTTTTCTATTGGATGGGGATGTATTATCAAGGATTTTCTTGCACAACCTAGACATTTTGATTGGGGTTCTTGCATTTTGGCATAGTTATACCATGATTTACATGAGGTGATGTATAGATCGAGTGCTTCCTTGTTGGCAGGTGCTATGATATTGTAGTTGTGGGTATGGGAGCATCTTCCCATTACGAGACCATTATCAAATCGTATCAAACATCATGGTTTTCCTTATGCTTTTCTATATAGAGGCATGGTTGTCCAACATTATTTGGGCAAGTTAGAGTACTAGCATCGTAGGATTGATGATATGGATCAAGTCATCTAGAGACCTTATCTAGGCTGTGAGGGTTGGAGGGAGGATGATGATGAGCTCCCTTATATGTTTTCTCCACGTTGGATGATTGGTCAGTCGACCCTTATGATTGAGAGATTTTTCTTTAGTCAGGTTTCTAGACAGTACGGCAAGGTTCATGATATGCCACAAGGTATGGCTTTGTATGCTCACATCCAGGCAAAGCGATCTATGTGGGGTGCTTAGATTGATTTTTAGTTTTCTTGCGATCAGATTTCTAGGATGATGTTTTGTAGGTGGGATATATTAGAGCATGTGGCAGATGCTGGGATGTCTATAGAGTTCAGAGATTGGTGGTCTTGGAATAGATTTTTGAGATTTATAGATCTTGCGGAGCCTATTCTGGATAGAAATGAGTGATCAAAGGATGATGGTGGAGAATATGATAGGGATGATGGTGGGAGACCTAGATGTCATTGTAGAGGATGGAGAGATCCTAGAGCTATGGGCAGAGGACGAGATGGGCCATGGGTATGAGGTGGACATGTCAGGGATAGGGCTAGAGATGGAAGGCAGGGACAATAGAGACCTAAATAGGGACATGGACCTAGGTTTGTTCATCCTAGAGATGCATTAGTAGAGGGACAAAAAAGATAGCAAAGATTCAGGAGACAGGTGCATATTGATGCTGCTAGACAGGTTCCTGGTGGACAGGATCCATTGATTTAGTTACAGTGGGTTGCATTGGCACAACATGAGTAGATTTTGACACAACAGGTGCCTCCATAGGTTCCTCAATCTTAGGATATGGGTCAGACATCTCAGACTGCTCCTAGCATGGATACTATATCATAGGATGTGAGGACTTTATAGGTAGGTTTATTAGCTATTGTTGACAGATTAGATCAGGTAGCGACTATGATGCAATAGTTTATGACCATTATGACTCAGAGACCTAGTATTGCTAGCACTAGTCAGACTCCTCCTACTTAGGATAGATCAGGTGACAGGGGTCTAGATGGATCATGTGTTGGTGATGGATTGGGTGGCCCAACAGGATCATGATTATTGATTATAGATCTGCTCATTGATGACTTGTATCATGTTGATGTTTATTTGATCATAACTTGATGTATCACTTTATTGCCATTATATCTTGCTATATAGATTTGATGGATCTTTTGATGTTATGATATTTATATGATGATATACTTTCCTTGATTCTCATGATGTTTACATGTGAGATTATCTTTATATGCAGCTATATGTGATGTTTTATGATGCATTTACTTTTGATTATGCTATGGATGCAATGTATCTCATATATGATATAGATAGATGGATGCAAATGATCATGTAATTTTTGATATGGTTTTCTGATTTTCAATGTATGGATGCAAATGTGTTATTATGGAAATATGGATATATGAATGCAATTATGTTTTTGATTTTTTGAATGTATGCAATTCTTTATGCAAATGATGTATGATGAATGCATGTTTTCTCTTTTCTTTTTTTGATACAAGGATAATGACTAATGAGTAATGCTATGAATGAACACAAAATATAATATCACATGATTGATTTGAACCAAGGATGATGATGTTTAATTGAACCCCCTTCTTTTATTGTTTTGATCAAGCTAATTAACTAAACCCCTTTTCCCTTGGAAAAATAACTACAAACCATGCACTTAATCTAACATGAAAATGCAATGCAATGCAACTAATTGTCACTAGCTTTTAGCATAGAAATGCCATAGAGAAATATTTTCATCATTGAGCATTGTAGGACTGGAAAGTAAGTACAACCATAACTGACCACATCATGATGATATGAATACCCCTTTATCTCACTTTTGGTAACCCTTAGGAAACTAGTATAACCCTCACTAGTTGAATGACCAACTATGGGAGTATGAATACCATTTTCAATAGATTCAATGTTGCAAGTGGATGTTGGTATTGAGATATGAAAGATCTAAATAGCCAAGGTATCCATTTGCATAAACAAGCAAAGGTCAATCCTCCCTCCTATGTGAAAGTCCTCGATGGTTCTTTGATGACCATTTCATTAGATGAATTCACATAAGTTGATGGATCTCCCTCAAGATAGTCACTCAAAGGAAAGAAATATATCATGTCTCCATCATTTCCAATCTAGTCGAAACATCATCGATTAGCTAAAAAGACATGATAAAAGTCAATAAAGATCATCAAAAAGAACTTCAAGTGTTTTGCAATGTATCAAGATTTTCAAAAAGAATTTCCAAACATTCTGATCTTTTAAGTGTTGTCAATTTTTAATCCTGAATAATAAAGTCAATGAAGGCTCAATGATCAAGTTGTGGAATCAAAATACTTGGGTGTGAACAATGATATCCATCAAAGGTTCAACAAAAATCTCTCTCTTCTAAAGCTCTGATAATTCTCTTTGTGATGTTGTGACCGAAAATAGCACTAATTGAATCTGTTTGTACCAAAAATCCAATCCTTTCTTGCCCCTAAGTGATAAATGTGATCGTGTGACAAATTTAGGGCCATAGGCAATGCAACAATGCAACTGAAAGGTTTTATTATGGCTATGCATAAATGATGGATGCAATGAAGATTTACAAGTGAGATGATGGAAATGCAATATGTACACATGAAAACTTGGAAAGACTTAAGGGAACAAAAGGCGCTTGATTGCCAAGTTTTCACCTTTTGGGTTTATTGCTCTTTTTTTCTTTTTCATTTTTTTTTTGCTACCAAGGCGCCTATTGCTAGGTTTTCACCAAGGCACTTTTTTATCTTTTTCAATTTTTTTCCTTTTTTCTTTTTTCAAATTTTTTTTTGTTTGGATTTTGAACTTTTCTCAATGTTTTTGATCTTTTTGATTTTCTCATGTACAAGAGTGATGCTTGAGTCATCAGATACACACTCATCTGATACTCTTTCTTCTAATACTCTTTCATCTGATTAGGTATGGAACCTCTTTAAATGGATACTGTTAATGGGATCTTGTAATTCTTCCCCATCACAATTGGCTAATTTGTAAGTTCCCGTTCTGAATGAAGAAACAATGATGAATGGACCAAGCCAATTCACCTCCCATTTACCCTTCTTTTCCCTTTCTGCCTGATTTTTAGGGTTTTCTCTTAGCACTAAGTCACCTACTTGAAAGACTCTTGGTTTGATATGCTTATTATAGTTTCTTGAAATCCTATTTTGATAAACTTTCAAATGTTCATAGGCTTGTGCTTGATGTTCTTCTAACAATTCCAATTGTTGAAGTCAGGCAACTCTATAATCCTCATCCATTATTAATCCTTGCAATGATACTCGTAAAGATGGGATTTCAACCTCCAAAGGTAGAATAACTTCGGCCCCATAAACCAATGAATATGGTGTAGCTCCTATAGGTGTCTGGTTGCTAGTTCTATAGGCCCATAATGCCAGGTTGATTTGCACATGCCAATCTCTTCTTGATTTGTTTACCGATCTTTTCAAGATTTTCAAAATGTTCTTATTAGTAGCTTCGGCTTGTCCATTTCCTTATGGATAATAAATGGAAGAAGAGTGATGTGTAATGTGGAAAGTATCACAAAGTTCATCCACATCTTTGTTCTTGAATTGTGATCCATTGTCAGTGATGATGGCATAAGGAATACCATATTTGCAAATGATGTGATTGAGAATGAACATGGAGATTTGTTTGCCCGTGGCAGTGATCAAAGGAACGACCTCTACCCATTTAGTGAAATACTCCGTAGCCATGATGATGTACTTGTGCCCATTGGAAGATGGTGGATAAATTAATCCAATCAAGTCAAATCCCCATTGATAGAATGGCCAAGGTGTAACGAAAGGATGTAACTCTTGTGTCGGTAGATGTATCATGTCACCATGGTATTGACATTTGCTGCATATTTTAACAAAGTGACAAGCATCTTTCTCTAAGGTTTTCCAAAAATACCCCATGCGAAGGATCTTCTTAGCTAGGTTTAAACTACTTGAATGCGACCCACAAATGCCCTCATGAACCTCATGTAAAGCTACCTTAGATTATTCTTCCTCTAGACATCTAAGTAAAGTTCCGTCAAGACCTTTTCAATACAATGTGTCAGAGAGGATAATGTAACAGGCTGATTGTCGGATGAAATTTCATTTTTGGGCTCAAGATTGGTCTAAAGGTAACACTTGGTCTTTGAGATATGTATATATAGGGCTGTACCAAGGTGAGTATTTTCTTGCTATCAAATTGTTAATTTCTATTTTCTTACTCTCTGTCTGTCTTTTTCCTGTAGATGAGAAAACACAGGAAAGTCAGGAAACCATAAAGTAGAGTCACTCAAGCAAGAAAAGAGGTAAGAATGAAAATTAAACATGAAAAAGAGATTCATAGTGCTGCAATTTTAGAAAGCTTGGGATTAGAAGAGAAATTGTATGCTCATTACATTAAAGTGTTATACGCTTACAAGAATAAATTCCCTACTTTGGATTAAAATTGCTTACATTAAGTTGTTGAAATTTCTTTGAAAAATCTTGTCAAAAACACTTAATTGCAATTGCACTTTGTTCCTTTTTCTTTGATCTCATTTTCTATTGCATTTTTGACTAACTTGTTGGAGGAGGGAGTGGGAACAATCACCACTAGGTGAGTGAGCAAAATTAAAAAGCCAAAAAACCTCATAAAAGTGCCTAGCCTTTGCTAGCTACAAAAAGAGGTATTCATCAAATCAAGCTTGCATTTGCTTAAATTGTGGCTATTCATTGAATCTAGATTAATAGAGAAACCTTACTATTTGTCAAATTGAACAAGAATTAGGCATATGCTCTCCATTTTTTGAAGTGGATAAAAAATCCAAACATGTTAGTTCAATATGGTAGAAAGGAAGGGAGGAATTAACCAAACACTTCATTTATTAAGAATCTCCTTGTCAAGAGATTGAAAAAGAACAAAATCTGATTGAAGTGTTTGGAACAAAGAACAATAATAGGGATATGATCTTCACTTTTTAAGTGAACCAAATTCCCAAACTTGTTGGACTAAGTTCAGTTTTCTTTCTTTTCTATACATGCTAGTTAAAATAGAGCAATAGAGGGCCTACCTCCCAAGATTTTCCTTACGAGGGGCTGATTGTCGGATGAAATTTCATTTTTGGGCTTGGGATTGGTCTAAAGGTAACACTTGGTCTTTGAGATATGTATATATAGGGCCGTACCAAGGTGAGTCATGTCCATTGAGTAATGCAACAATTTGGGTATTGGGAAGGTCAAATGCTGATTTTTCCAACTCTCCCACCAAGAATTTGTACCTCTCATTCTGATCAGGTTTTTGTAGTAAGGAAGCCAAGGTAGCCATTGCATCAGCTACTCTATTCTTCTCTCTTGGAATTTGCTCAAAAGTTATCAAAGCAAATTAATTTTTCCAAGCATCAATCATTGTCTTGTATGGCATTAGTTTTTCATCTTTGGTATTGTATTCATCATTGATTTGATTGATTACTAATTGAGAGTCTCCATATACTTGTAGCTCGGTGATGTTCCATTCTAAAGCCATCTTGATACCAATGACTAAAGCTTCATATTCATCTATGTTATTTTTACATGGGAATAATAGTTTGTATGACTTGGGAATAGTATACCCTTGAGGGGTAATCAATAATATGCCATCCCCAGAACCTCCTTGTGTATATGATCCATCAAAGTACAACTTCCATGTCTTGGCTTCCACGTTGACAATTACTGCATCTGAAAACTCCACTTGAATGGTTTGCATAGAAATTAGTGGATTTTCCACTAAGTGATCTACTATCACTTGTCCTTTGATGGCCTTCCTATCCACATAATCAATGTTGAACTCACTTAATATCATGACCCATTTTGCTATTCTACCCATTAAGGCAGTTTTGCTAAGAAAATATTTTAGAGGGTCAATCTGTGCAATAAAATTTACCTTGTGCATCAACATGTAATGTCTCAATTTTTGTGAAGTGAAGACAACTTCTAGACATGATCTTTCCATGAATATGTAATTCAATTCATACTTGATCAATGTGTGGCTCAAATAGTAGATTGCTCTTTCTTTTCCTTGATCATCTTCTTGTGCCAAAAGAACTCCTAAAGACCTCTTGGTTGTAGATATGTACAACAGAAATGGTTTTCCTTTGATAGGAGGCATTATAATTGGTGGATTTATTAAATAAGTTTTCAACAAAGTGTAGGCTTTGTCACATTCTTCATCCCATGTGAAAATGGTATCTTTATGTAGCAATCTTGTGAATGAATGACATTTTTCGGCCAGTTGAGAAATGAACCTCCTTATTGATTGTAGCTTCCCTTGAAGAGACCTCATTTGGCTTATGTTCTTTGGAATTTCCATATCCATTATTTCTTGAACCTTTTTGGAATCCACTTCAATGCCTTTTGCGGAAACTATTTAGCCTAACAATTTGCCGGATTGCACACCAAAGGCACATTTTTTTGGATTAAGCCTCACTTTGAATTTCTCCAAACATGTGAATATCTTTTCTAGAATTTGCAAATGGTCTTCCCTTTGATGTGACTTGGCAAATATGTCATCCACATAATCTTCTAGGAAGGTGTGCATCATATCATGGAAAATAGTGGTCATCACCCTTTGGTAAGTAGCTCTGGCATTTTTGAGGCCGAAAGGCATTACATTCCAACAAAAATTTCCCCAAGGGCATGTAAAGGCTGTCTTTTCTTGGTCTTTGGGTGAAATTTTAATCTGATTGTATCTGCTAAAACTGTCCATCAATGAATACATAGAGTGACCAGCTGTTAAGTCCACTATTGCATCTATTTTTGGAAGTGGGAATTCATCTTTGGGACATGCAAGATTCAAGTCTCTAAAGTCTATGCATACGTGAATGGATTTGTCATGCTTGGTGACTGGTACAATATTGGATATCCATTCAGCATAGGCAATTTCTCTTATAAACCCCACCTTCAACAATTTCTCCAATTTTTCTTTGACTAGGAGAGCTATATGTGGGTGCATCTTTCTCAACTTCTGCTTGACAGGCTTAACCACTGGTTTAACATTCAAATGGTTAATGATGAAGTCTGGATCCAATCCTGACATGTCAGCATAAGACCATGCAAAGTTCACTTGTTTTTCTTGGAAAAACTTGATAAAATCCTTTCTTTCTAAAGGTGTAAGTGAAGCTGCTAGGTGTATGAATTTAGGATCTAATTCTGTTCCAATGTTGACCTTTTTTGTTGGCTCTATGAGAATTGGTGATCTTTCTTCCTCATGTGCCAGTAGGGTATCCAACCTCTCTTCCTTAGGTGCCACATTTGGGTTTTCACCATAGGAAACATCCTTTATCTTTACTTTTTTGGTTCTAGTACTGCCACATGGTGGTTTTCACCACTAGAACTTTTAATTTTTTTAAATTTTTTTTCTCTTTTTGGATTAAGAGGTTGGACCCCCACTGTTCTCATCATGTTCAAATTAAACTTGTTGGTGAAAGAGGGCTCAACCACATTTAAGTATTGGGTCATTGCTTGGTCATTGGGAAAATAGAGCAGGTTACTTGTTTCAGTTAGTTCCCAATAAATAAGGTTGAGATGCATCAAGGATATAGAGTCAATGGGAAAAGTGTCATCAGTGGGGTTTAAGGACATGACCTCATTGGATGGTTCATACATTATATCATTAAGGTCAATAATGTGAGCTTCCTCAAGATGGTCCATGGAAGAAGGATCAAAGTCCTCTTCACTTGAGTCCTCAAAGACTTCTCCGAGAGAGAAAAAATGCAAGGTAAACCTACCATATGAATCATCCCACCACAAAGGTATATAAGGATCACCTACCCACTGATAATTATGTGCTTTCCCTATGGGAAGTGTCTCTAGATCTTCATTAATTTGAGTATGTTCTTGAGTGTTGTCTTGAGTATTGTCCTCTAAGACTTCTATTGGGAAGAACACATGTGGGTTAAAATTAACATTCAAATCACTTGCCCACAAAGGTATCTGAGGTTCCCTCACCCATGAATGAGTAATATGTGCTTGCCCTATGTTAGATTCTCGTAGACCTGGCTGTATGTATGTAGAAGGTGTCTCTGAATCTTCACTATCTTGGATTTGTACTTTAGGGACATTAGCAAAAGAGTGTATTTCAACGATCTCTTTATCATGGCATGAGTCTTCGGATAAAGTGTCCCACTCATATTCTCAAGAATCATCACTATCAACCTCAGATTCCACCATGTTCACTTGTGGATAGGAATCATGCATGGGGCTGAAAATTTCTCCTTTGTGCTGGTAACCTACCCCTAATTTTTCTTCTTTTGACCTCCAAGAGGGTTCAATAGGCTCTAGAAAACCTCTATTTTTTTTTTCCTAAGGTTCCTCTTCCCTTATACCCCATTTTTTGCATTATTTCAAACCCTTTTCCATATTGGCCGGTTTGAATGTTAATGTGCTGAATTCTCTCCACGGGGGTATTTGAGGTGTCATTTTCATCTTGATAGAGCGATTGGAGAACTTCATCTTCTTCTTTATCAAATGCTGACCTATCACTTTCTCTTACAAAATAAAAGTTATATTTGTGAGGAAGATTCTCTTTAGAAGGTTTCCCATGTGTTCTTAGAGATGTAGGTAAATCGAATAGGGAAACAAAATATTCCCCTATTCCCTTGGAATTGATTTTACATTGTTTTTCAAATGTGTGCATCATCTCGCTCATTTTTTTTTAATGATCATCTTTAGCTTTTTCTTTCTCCTCTTTGGTGGGTTTGAAAAGTTTTACTTCTGGTGTAAATGCTTTATCTGAATTTTCATTTGAATTTGGACCCCCATAACTCACTTTCTCCTTTCCTTTAGTTGATGTAGTTGAGTTAGTTTGAGGAGGGTTTGAAGTAGAAGTAGAACTTAATGTTAACTTAGGATCATCCACTTTAATGTCTTCAATGGTAGCCCTTGGAATAATCCCTTCTTTGTTATGAGGGATAAATAACTTGTGAATCAGCTTTAGTGCATTGCAATATTGGAATAGATTTGAATCCCATCCAATTGTGATTTCCTCACCCATGTATGGGAATTTGATACATTGATGATACTTGGAAGGAACCGCTTGCATCTAATGTATCCATGGCCTCCCTAATAAGATATTATAAGTTAATTTCATATCTAAGACTTGGCATTTTGTGTCCTTTTTGACAGGTCCAACTTGAATGGGCAATATAATCATGCCTTTCAAAGACCTCTCCACCTCATCATAATATTTTATGGTAATTCTCTTTGTAGGATCAATGCATGACTTAGATAATCCTAAAGACTTGACGAGGCTCAAAGTACAAATATTAAGACCAACTCCCCCATCTATGAGAGCTCTCTTAACCCTATGTCTTTCAATCAAGACTTTTATATGCAGCGGCAAATTTTGTGGATGGGTGATGGACATGTCATCATGGTCTGAAAATTAAAGACAATGTAGTGCGATGAGGTGCCCTACCATATTCTGAAACTTCTCCTCTTCCAAGTTGATAGAAATGTTAGTTTCCACTAGAGCTTTCTCTAAGATCTACTTGTGATTTGGAGATAATTTTAATAACTCCAAAATAGAAATTTGTGCTGGAGTCTTTTGTAGTTGATCGACCAAACTATATGGCTTTGCTATTGTAGACAGTTGTTTAGCCAAAATGCTAGATTGGGGAGGACCAATAGGTTTTGGATTAATCCCTTGTAGGGTAATCTTTGAAGTCTACCCCCTAGTGATAGCATGCAATGTTTCTTCTTTGGGCTATTCCTTGATCACAATAGTATTTACAACATGCTCACCCTTGGATAATGTATTGATAACATTATCATATTGAGGAGCAAAATTGATATTGTTGCTACTTTGCTTATTCCCATTGGATGGTTCACCTTTCTCATGGTTATAAAAAGGTTGTTTAAATGCTGTGTGATCTTCATTACTTTGAGGCCCTTCTATAGTGATCACACCATTATCAATTAGATCCTTTACCACGTTCTTTAGCTGTAAACAATCATTTGTGGTATGTCCTCTATTTTAGTGGTATTCACAACGACTATTCTCACTCCACCAGTTGGGTTTGTTTTGTGGCTCATAGGTTTGAGGTCTAGGTAGATCAATGATCTTATTAGCAATGAGGGTCCTCAATGCCTTCTCAAGAGGTTCACCCAAAGGTGTGAATGTTCTCTTGGGAGATGGTGCCAAGAACTACATAAACTTGTTGCCTCCTTGATTGTTCCCAAAGTTGCTACTATTGGTATTGCTGTTGAAAGGCACTTTGGGAGCCTGATTTGCATTGTTCACCTGATTAGGTGTTCTTGTGAGAGAAAAAGGAGTCACTTTTAAATTATTAGCATCAACAACACCATCATTGATGACTCCTCTATTGTTTGTCTTCAACCCAAACTGATTATAGTTGTTAGAAAAGTTCTTATTTTGGTTGTTATGGTTGCTGTTGGAGGTATTGTTATTGTAATTCTTATTGTCCTTGTACAGTTTTAACTCTCCACTCTTAACTAATACCTCCTTTGTAGTCACTCCATTTTTGATAAGATCTTGGAAGGTCTTAGGACATTGCATTCTCAACCAATAATTCATCTCATTACTCAAGCTATTGATAAAGATATCCATCTTTTCTTTTTGTAGTACACTCTGAGGGTATCTAGCAAATACCGTCCTCCATCTTTGTAGAAAAATTAGGAATCCTTCTCCTTCTTTTTGCTTGGTATTACATAAGGTGATCATTGTAACTTCGTGTTTGATATTGTATGAATAGTGTGCTATAAATTTAGAAACCATCTCTTCAAAAGTTCGAATGCTAGAAGGTAATTTTGAAAACCATTCCATGGCCATATCTCCCAAACCTCTAGGAAATAATCTCATTAAATAAGTTGTATCATGCATGAACTCTAAGCTCAATGCACAAAATTCCCGTAGATGATCTTGAGGATCATATGTTCCTTCGTATTTGTCATAATTAGGAAATACTACATTGATAGGGAATGGTACCATGACTAGACTCTTGTCAAATGGAAAAGGACATAATGCTTCTATTGAAAAGGGCTTTGGAGCCCTACTTTGCTTTATCATGTCCAATTGCATTTGAAATAACTTAAATTGTTTATTCATGATATCGATCGGGCTCTCTTCAACTTCTGGTGGCTTAAGTTTATTAACATCATAATCACAAGGAAGTTTAAGACCTGCTCGGGCTAGGTCTAGAAAGTACTTTTCCTTGTCTCTTTCCAATGCTTTCTCCATGAGTTTCAAGAAGTACGGGCTTTGTATAGCTTCACTAACCTTTTCATTAGTTGCATCATCAGTGGTTGGTTAACCATTGCCCCCATTATTATTGTTGTTAATCCCTTGACTATTAGGGTCTATTCCTCCATTATTGGTATTACCCTAATTATTTGGGTCAATACCTCCATTGTTGTTATTACCCAAGCTACCAAAGTAAATCATGTTGGTCTCTGCTTCTTGAACAAGTTCTTGTGGTATTCTTGGGGTAGTAAAAGTATCACTCGGGAAAGGAAGCTCTTGCCTTAGATAAGTTCTATCTACTTGCAAGGTTTTCTTTACGTAATATGATCTAGTGAAAGCCAACATGAGCATACAAGCTCTTGGATATGGGCTTGATCTTACTTGCTTGTGGCCAAATCCTTATAAAATTTTCAAAATTGCTCAAAACCAGGATTTATGACCAAGCAGGATATTGTAACAAATAAAAGAGCCAAAATGGTATTTGAATATGAAATCAAATTTTTTTGAAACCCTCAGGAAATGTTCACTATTTTCCCTTTTTAAATTCTGGGCGTCACTTGCCTGTGTGTAGGCGTGACTTTAAGTTTAGTATGCGGTGACTGGAATATTCTTAGGTGGCACTCTACAGGTAAGGAGGTGGCTTTTTCTTATTGATAAGCATGATTTAAATCTTTCCAGGCATCACTTAAACTATCACAGGTGTGATTTAATTATTGATAGGCATTTTATGAATAGTCATAGGCGTGACTTCATTATGCATATGCGGTTTTTCTCTATGTGTAGGTGGCAGTTTGCAGACTAGGTTGTAAATTTCAAATTTTAAAAATTGTAAGATCAGGTTTGCAAAATTTTCATTCTTGAAAATGAAGTACAAATGCAACACACACATCAAATTTGCACCATATCCCTAAAACCACACTAAAAGCGTATGTTCTTAGTCATTTTTCACAAGTATCAACAAGAATATCTTTCAAGCAAACTACCTAGAGTCAGATTTGGATTTAAACATGTTTGGCTCTACAAGGCAGCTTACTACTTATCAGGATTTAATGAATACTTCCATTCTAAATCATGTAAAATTGTTTTCCCACTTACGGGCTTCCCACACGCACAAAAGCATGATTTGGCGCAATCCAAAAGGACTACTAGAGGAAGTGAAGAAACTTGCACACAATCTAGTCACTCCCCTATTAAGGAAGAGTGCATTTTTTTTTTATAGTGGGTTGGATAGTACCGTGGCTAAAGTGACTGTCTCCCACTTGGGTCATTCCCTATCACCATCCTCGTAAGGAAAATCTCGGGAGGCAGGCCCTCTATTGCTCTATTTTAACTAGCATGTATAGAAAAGAAAGAAAATTGAACTTAGTCCAATAAGTTTGGGAATTTGGTTCACTTAAAAAGTGAAGAGCATATCCCTATTGTTGTTCTTTGTTCCAAACACTTCAATCATATTTTGTTCTTTTTCAATCTCTTGACAAGGAGATTCTTAATAAACGAAATGTTTGGTTAATTCCTCCCTTCCTTTCTACCAAATTGAACTAACATGTTTTCCTTTTTGATCCACTTCGAAAAATGGAGAGCATATGCCTAATGCTTGTTCAATTTGAAAAATAGTAAGGTTTCTCTATTAATCTAGATTCAATGAATAGCCACAATTTAAGCAAATGCAAGCTTGATTTGATGAATACCTCTTTTTGTAGCTAGCAAAGGCTAGGCACTTTTATGAGGTTTTTTGGCTTTTTAATTTTGCTCACTCACCTAGTGGCGATCGTTCCTGCTCCCTCCTCCAACAAGTTAGTCAACAAAGCCATACAAAATGAGGGCAAACAAAAAGGAACAAAGTGCAATTGTAGTTAAGTGTTTTTGACAAGATTTTTCAAAGAAATTTCAACAACTTAATGTAAGCAAGTTTAATCCAAATTAGGGAATTTATTGTTGTAAGCGTCTAACACTTTAATGTAATGAGCATACAATTTCTCTTCTAATCCCAAACTTTCTAAAATTGTAGCACTATGAATCTCCTTTTCACGTTTAATTTGGATTCTTACCTCTTTGCTTTCTTGAGTGATTTTGCTTTCTAGTTTCCTGACTTTCCTGTGTTTTCTCATTTGTAGAAAAAATACAGACAGAGCGTAAGAAAATAGAAATTAATAATCTGATAGAAAATTTAAGTAGAATATACTAAGCATCATTTATCAGCTAAAGCACGTCAATTAACAATTAGTAGGCATGACTTTAAAATGCACAGGCATCACTTTCCAATGACTCAAGAGGATTTTAAAGATTAGTAAGTGTGGCACTTTAACTGACAGGTGTTAAAAGTTTTGAAAATTGCATATAATAAAGTATGCAAATCAGAAAATAACAACTACTAAAGCGTCAATTAAAGAATACTATGCATGGTAGATCACAGTAAATTGCATAGTAGAAGTCATTATAGGCGGCAAAGTTTAGCTGATAGGCATTAGTTCTCAGATCACAGGCGTTGCTTTACGCTCCTAGGTGTAACACTTTATCTCACATGCGTCAAAAGAGAAAGAATCACCCAGGTGTTAGTCAAGTACTGTCAGGCATCGCCAGAATGCTCACAGGCATCATTAAATCCTTCATAGGCATCATTTCTCCTATTTTCTACAAAAATTCACGGAAAAGTGAAGGCAAAAACACACAAAATTTGATAAAAATGTTAGAAATGAGGCTCAAAGTCCACGGTGGGTGCCATTTGTGTGTGTATGTTTAACACCTTCATGAAATTAGGATAATCAACTACAATTCTATGAAAATACAATACAAATAAATTAACATCCATGACATCCCATGGTTCTCTATCTAAGTTTGGTAAGTGAAGCTCTTAGCCTATTCTCCACTAGTGACAATCCTAGAATCAGAAATATGATAGTACAAATGCTTAATCTAGCTCTCAAACTCTCAAATGTGATACAAAGATAATTCAAATGCTCTCAATTGCTCTCAATTGCTATGAAATTGTCTATAATGGTGATGCTTTGCAAATGAGTTTCTAAGATGCTTATTGCTCTCAAAATGCCTCTTATTTATAGTAAATGCCAAGGGTAGGGGGTAGAGTTATTTAATCATGATTTAGCCTTGGTTGAGTCAAAAGCTTTGCAATGTTTTTAAATGGGGGGACAATTTAAATGTTTGTCTCAAAGGTTTGAACAAATAGACAAATTTGAGTGGATGAGATTCAAAGTTGAAATGTGTGATTGAGATTCAACTATTTTGGAGTGATCCATGTGCTTTTGTTTATCAATTCTAATTGGTTGCTCAAATTGTTGTTGAAAGATATTAGGATTAGTTAAATTCCATTAATTAATTAAATTAGCCATGTAAGGGAATAGGTTCAATTTGATTTTTGATTTAAAACTATACAATTAATTGATTAAAATCAATTATGTAGTGTTTTTGACCCCTTTAAGCTTGTATCTAATTATTTAATGTCATTATTTGATTTTTCCTTTGATTTTAATGATTTTGTCCAATTTTGATTAATAAATGTCCATTTAAAAATTGATTTTATCCTTTTTTATGAGAATTAGAGAATTTTGCTAAGATTTTGCAATTTTAATGATTTTTAAGCACTTGTCCATTTTTTGATGTCTACACATATATCTATCTCCACAATATCACATAGTACTCTATCCTTGTATTCTCCTATAGACAAATCTACCCATTCCTTCTCATTGACTAGAGTTATCTTCCCCTTGGTAAGCCAAGATACTTGGGATGGTTTGTGATGGGCTATCCTTTGCAATTTTAACTTGTTTACCATTTCTATAGACACTAGATTCTCATTAGAACCATAATCAACAACAAGTTTATAGACCTTTCCATGGCTTTTGCAATTGATCTTGAAAAGAGTGTTCCTTTGTGATGGTTCTTTGGGTATAGGTGCTTTCAAGAGTATCCTCTTCATCATCAAAGAGACTCCCCCATCTAGATCCAACTCCTTGGAGGGTGAGTTGGTACTTTATGTATCATCCTGGATTAGTTTTTCTCTCCTTTCACCTTGCATGCTTGACCATGCCTTCTCTGGACATCTGTGAGCAGGGTGACCTAGCTGATTGCGATTGTAGCACCTCAAAGGGGCTCCATTCCTTCCTCTGAATCTACCTCTACTATTTGATCTTCTACCTCTGTAACCACCTCTAAGGCTTCTCTCTCCTTACAATTTCTCTTAGCTAGACTCACCATGGGGTTTAAAATTATGTCCCCTTCCACTTGACATTCCTTTGTCTCTATTATTGAAATCCTTCCTTCCTCTGCCCTTGTTATTATGGTCTTGTTTTCTTCTTATCTTTTCTTCTACTTTTAATGCCAACTGATAGCATTTTTGGATATTCTCTGGGCTGCAAAGTTTCAACTCATCATGAATGTTCATTCTTAGGCCATTTAGATATCTGGATGACTTCTCACTCTCACTCTCCATTGTCTTAGACTTCAAACAAAGCCTTTGAAACTCCTTCTAGTGTAACTACTGACAACCATGTATTTTTATCTTAGGTTTTGTCTTTTCTTGTGATGTTGTACTTCATAGTCATTAGGTATATAGGTCTCCTTGACCTTAGAAACCATTAATTTCCAAGAGGATATCATACTCTTCCCCTCCACCCTTTCTCCTTGGATGAATTTCCACCAAGTGAATGTCGCACCTTTCATCTTTGATTTTTCTACTTTGACCCTATGATTCTAAGGGATCTCATCACACTCAAAGAAACTATCCAATGCATCAATCCATTCCATGACCAAGTCAGGATCCATCTTCCCACTAATCATAGGCAGATCTAATTTACTATCTACGGTTCTTCTAGCTACATATTTGAGGGAATTAACAAGGTATCTTTTGTCTATAGGAACCTCTTCTTCTTCTTCTTCTTCTTCTTCTTCTTCCTACTTAGGGGTCTCCTCTTCTTCTCCCTCTGAGTACCTTTCTCCCCTCTAATCAATTTTGCCTTTCAAACTGCTTATATTTGCTCTCAAACCTTACATTATCTTGGAAAGTTTGACATTGGTTATCTTTGGAGGCATCCTTGGAGCCTCTTCTCCCTCTTATTTTTGTGTAGACATGGTCACACAACACTTCCCTTAGGATTTTTATAAGCTCTAATACTACTTGATGCAGAGGTACCAGAGAAACAAGGTGAACACAACCCACTTACCTCTACTAACAAATACTACACCCAAACATGAGGAATTTAATCAAGATAAGGCATTCCAACTTAAGTTCCTTCAAATTCCTCTCAGAAGGAAAATAAACTACCAAAAATCCTTGGAATAATTATTGTGTTCAAATCCATGCTAAAGGTAAATCAACCCTTTAGCCTCCTAATCACCCGTGTGTGCTAGAGTGAAACCTTTTCTATTGGGGAGTGAAAAGGCTTCAAATATATTATAAAATCTTATTTTGATCTTCTAGAAAATTTATTAGATCTCAAAGGACTCCTAAGTCCCAATTTTTATTTTTAGGCCTTTTAGACCAGTCCCGACTAGTAGCCCCATGAAGAGAGTTTTTTAAGAATAAAATTAATAGCTTCCAAAAGATCATGCAAAAAAACCATAGATCCTAACACCCTTTAGGAAGATGTTTCAAACCCAAAAGATACAACCTCCAACTCCTTTATTCAACCTTTGAACCCTTACAGGCTTATGAGACCTAATTGCCCTAAATAGATCCACTTAACAAAGGAAGTCTTCACCAATCAAATCACATGACTAAATCAATGTTTGGGACAGGTCTAGGGATGTTCAAATACACAAAATCCACCACTAGATTTAAACTATCCACTCCCCAAGTCCTTCCGCATACTTGATCTCTCAAAACTATGACCAAGCACATTACCCTAACTTGCATTCCTAATTGGTTATAGTGATGCACTAGTGAAATTTCAAGTTAGGACCATTTTTGTACAAAAGCCTTATACTGAACCCTCAATGGGTGTCTGATAGAGATTTGTTAATAACTCCTTGGAATAGATTCAATAAGATCACAATCTAGGTTTGTTAAAGATATATTTCACAATTCTTTTCAACCATATAAAATATTCATGCCACCCAATGAGATGTGTTGGTCAAAACACCATGAAAGTACACAAAGATTCAAGAAACCAGAAATTAAATTATTCTCCAACACCCAAAATTTTCATACCTACACTTCCTTGATTGAATTTGATTCAATCATGTACAAATAGGCTTCAACCAACATCCCCAACTATTTTTCAAACTTATGTGACCGTTAGAGGAGTTGGGAGGCTAAAACAACAACTTTGCATTTTGCAATATTTTGCACTTTTTAACCATCTTAACTCATAGTGAGTCTTTATTCACCCTAAGACAACCTATAGGTTCCAAATTAACCTAAAATACATTAGACTATCAGAATAACACATCCTAGCCTAATTATGATGCTTTGACCAAGTTTTACCAAGTGGCTTATAAGAGTTGCCTACTTGTCAACTGGCCTTACAAATGGACCTTATTACATTTCTTATTACATTGATTTGGATCCAATGATCTTTTAGGCACCTTAGGCCTATCAACCTTGTTTTGTTACATCTTGGGAGGGGTGCTCCTGCACCACTCAACTTTCCACACTAACTTCAAAGACAAAAATTCTAAAGACATCTTGGCCAACAAATATGAACAAGCAATGTGGCATGAGAAAATTACCAAATCACGACATTGTAAAAAAATACACAAGCACAATTAACATTGACATGACTGATTTTTTATCCACACATTTTGATTGTCTTAAAACATATATTAATATATCTAATTTTCACTTGAAGGATAACATAATACATATTATATAATAACAAAATATTACTATCTTATCACAAGGAATTATATAAAGTTAACATTAAATTGAAATTATTTTAGTTTAGGAAGGATGATCTAAATGAATACTATTGATTTGCACCTGAATTAAATTTGGGAGGGTTACTGTAATCATCCCTTAAATCTAAACTAAACTAAAAGTAGATACTTCGAAACTTCATTCTCAAATTATCTTTTATGTAAAATTAAATTAATTCAAATAGTTCCTTAAGAACAAAACTTATTATCTAGTTTTAAAGCATCAATAAATTTCTAAATTGATATTATTAGCATTTTAAACAATCTAGATACAATACTTTGTAAACAACTTTAACTAAATTGTACAAATTATTTTTAAAAGCTAAACTAGTAATCTACTAATAATAAATATATAAACCTATAAGTTTAAACAAAAATAAAAGTAAATACAAAATTTGTTTAAACACTAAACAATATATTCTATTTAACTAGCTAAGACAACATGTAAATTGGACAATATCTACCTACTACTTAATCTACCAACACCTCCACAGTACAATCACATACTTGAGATAAAATAATGCCTAAGCTACATAAATATGCCAAGGGAGATAATATTGATGGGGGCTAGCTAAGTTCCAGACAAAATGCACCATAGACCAAAAAAAAAAAGTCACTTTTTTTTTTCTAAATTTGAAAAAATAGAATAATTGTTTTGCAATTTTTTTGTGGTTTTCAACCACAAAATGTGTAGATCATAAAGAACATATGCTGGAAATTTCATGAAAATCTGTTGTGTTTTCCATTTTTTGAAATTTAGTCAATGGTGCATTTTGTCTAGAGCTTAGCCACATTTATAGTGATGGTGGTAACAAAGGAGGGACTAGCACATAAAGTGAAGGGTTTGCTTGAAAAATAAGACCATTATTAATTATTTGAGTTTCAATTTTGATCTACAAACTTTTCATTGAGTAAGAGAGGAATAGTTAGTCTAATGGAATGCCCAAAAGTACCAACTTCCAAGTTTAGTAACATTGATATTTGGAATAAAAAATTGACCACCTTGGCCAACATTCTCATTGTCTATAATAGAATGAAATATTTGGAATAGGGTATGTATATCCATCAAAGCATAAGGTGCATTTTATCAAATATAAGGTTGGCAAGGCACTTGTAGATATGCATGGAAAGTTTGGAAGCATAAACAAGGTGTGCAAATTGTTTGACATAATGCTTCAAAGATATATCATCTCCGAGAATGCAAGGAATTTGGAAAGGCATTGAACCATGTATTGTAATAGCCCCAAAATAAATGGGAAATAGAGAGGTGCTCCTCAAACCCAATATCCACAACCATATTAAAAAATGTTCAATGCCAAGGAATTTTTTTTTAATGCATGTAATTGGTGCTTAGACTCAAACCAAGGAGATTTGGTTACAAGCAACACAACCAAGGGAAAATTTCTGCTCAAAGAAAGAAGAAAATAGTACACAAAACAATACCTCCACCATTGAGTTGGTGCATAGGTACAACACATAGCTCACACACAACAAAGGTTAAAAAGCAAGGAGAAAGAACAAAAAATAAAATGCTTGAGAGACAGTGTCATGATAATAAGGCTAGCCATTACTGTCAATAAAAGAATGAAAGGAAATTAAATAGAGATAAATCAAAATTACAAAATAAAAAAATGACTCATAACTCAAGCTATTAAGTTTATTCATTAATTAATTTAACAAAAGAGTCCAAATCACTATATTAATAAACATTAATAAAAAATTTAATAATGATAAATATTATCTTATCCTTATCATGTGACAATTTATATCAATCATTAAAATTTACTAATAATAATTTAACATGACACTAAATAAATAAATTTAATAATAACATTAAATCCATTTAATTCTAGTGATGTTGATCTTGCTATGTTTTCATTTATAAAGATGTTTCTTTATTTATTTTAATTTATTCATTCAACCATTAATATAGGAAAAAAAATGATGAAACACACACAAGACAACATAAAGGAGGGTACTACATCCTCCCCCCGAACTTGAATTACTCTTGCAATTCACATATAACACATTGACCAAAGATGAAATAATCATATGTAAGAGATAAAAAACTGACTGGATCGCTTTCACATTTACAAACACAAGCACAATGAGCCATGCTAATAATGACAAGAACAAACACTACTCAAACCAATTTCAGACAAATAGATCAAGGGAAATTTAGAATTGTCTAGCTTACAACTTGAATAGGTAACACAAAAAACATCATCCCAACATAGAATGATGACATGGTTGGTCTAAAATATTAGGCCTCATTTCCATCTCCATCAACAACATCCATCAAGAAAAGTAAAGTTCAATCCTTCCAATTCAAGGGAGTAAATTCTTGGTACATGCCAAAAATGCATCAAAGAGATGAAGCATACACATATATAATAGAAAAAAGTGACAAACAATGAAGGGGATTAAGACATCATGTGGATCTCCTACAAGAGTAACTATGACTTCATCCCTCTTCATACAGACACATCAAGAAAAATCCAATCATAAAGCAGTAATTACAACATTAGTAGGGTTTGTACATCACTAAATCATAAATATATGTATATGATCTTCATTATAACATGTAAATAATAATTAACCATACACATAGATGCATCATAAATACTGATCTCATAACTTTAACATGTCTATCACATCATGTAACATTAAGGTCATCATCAACGATCTAAACATATCATTATGAGTAAACTAGAATCAAATTGCTATAACTACTCACACACACCAACCATAGGTCATAAACACCTGTAAAAATTAGAGTCACTTGAAATTAGAAATATATCACTCATTAGACTTAACATTGATATCATAGATAAGATAGCATAATCTCCTCAAGATGACTAGTCAAAACACATTTATATATTTATCTCAGAAGTGCATCCTTAAATATAGTAGCAAATTTTAACTTTATCCTACATTAGCGGATTAAGACACTTACCTTTATAAGCAAGCATAATTTAAGAAATTCAACACATCCAATAATGTATTACAGTTTATAAAAATACTCTAGTCATCAATGTACTATAACCAACCATTTTTTCTCAGACCAATATAGTAAATTAGTAATATGCCTGAAATTTCACTTTAATTACCTTTTAATATCACACAATCCAAGAATAAAATAGTGAAATATCTCTTCCTTCCACAATTTTTTGCATGGTAAGTACAACAACTCACACAACAATACACAAGTTTATCCTTATTTCATCAACTTTCAAGTAAAATAACAACATATTTATTTTTCCTAGAATGACACTTACTATTGAAAATTTTACTTGCAAGAAATATTTATCGCTACAATACTTTTCATAACCTAATAAGAAACCATTATCCTAAAGATATAACACTTTTATCAAGGTGTAATGAACTCTATATAACAAAACACAATGATCCATCCTAACTCTGATATGCACGAATAAATAAGAAAGATATGTCTTCTTCTAAAATATGTCTAAACACAACATGGGTATAATAAATTATAAGGCTTGGGAGTGGCATGCCATGTGAAATCATGGTTCCCCGCACTTGCTTCCTTGCATACACTCTCCAAGTCCACTTTATATGTCCTAGGCAAAGAAAACACATCACAACACAAAACTAAATTTTAAACAACAACAAAGGTAAACTAGCTTAGCCATCAAAGTTCATAAATTAAAGAACTTTAATTATCAATTTCAACAATAAATAAGAAAAATTTCAATGAGTCACAATAATAAATAAAACATAAAATGAATCTCACAATTAGTGTCTAAACCATCACAGACAAGGATAAACAAATCACCGGCCCACATAATCAAAGATAAGAATTATCATAAATGTACATAACACCACTATGTGACTAGAAACTAGCCACCCAGTGAGGAAGAGGGAAGATTTTTCTCTGGCTCCATAAACAACTAGTTTTGTACAACTATAAAGACAAATAGAGACCATAAAATAACTAATCGTCACAAGGAATATAGACCAAAGAAGAAATAATTAACTCATGTCCATACACTATATAACACCTAGCGAGTCAACATAGTGAAATAAATATTTTATTCATTTAAACATTAGAGGTATCGTTACCTCAGAATAATATCAAATTTTTACATTTGCTAATAAT
The DNA here is from genome assembly GCA_027943335.1 of Chamaecyparis obtusa. NCBI lineage: Eukaryota > Viridiplantae > Streptophyta > Pinopsida > Cupressales > Cupressaceae > Chamaecyparis > Chamaecyparis obtusa. The sequence goes on along the minus strand of BSBK01004408.1, from coordinate 1,474,096 downwards.
CACATATTGTCGATTAATAGACAAAAAGATTACTAGAGCAAGCAATATTAAGCATGAAGTTAATACAAAACTAATAGAGAAAGTTTCAAGAAGATACCTTTGACAATTTATGCAGCCATATAACAAAGGGTTAGCCACTCTAAGGCAAAAACAAGAGAGTAAGAGACTACTCATTGAATCACCTAATGGACACATCAAGTTTCCAGTGTAGAACTCAAGCTATAATACTAGATGTGACGCCTCACTAGGGAACCCAAGAGGACAACATAATTTTACTAAAGAACATGACATACTTTATTTTTTACATTAATAATTACATTTAGCATAATGATATGCATAATAACAATCAACTAAATGATACAATACACAACTAAAATGTATAAATGACATTCATCAAATAATTACACCATGTGCTCTAAGGTTCCCCGACGTCACAACTAAGCAATGTATATGCATATAATTAAATCATTAGAACAATGATAAATTAATATTCAAGATTAAAATATTAACTAATCTTATTTAAACCACAAATCCATATGTGCCCATTCAACTCCAATACATGTACAATACACATTACATATAAATAAGGTATCAATATATCTTTACAATATATTATGTTTATCATAACGTAGAGTAAATGATGTTAAGATCCATAATAATGATCATCCATCATGAAACTAAAAAGAAGGTATGTTGAAGATGTAAAATCTATCCAATGAGCCATGAACCAATTAACAAACCTTGATGGAAAAAAATTACCACCCAACCACGTGGAACCCTAAGGCCCTCTCCCTCTGAGATAGGAGATAGACACAAGGCCCCACACCAAACATGCAACATAAAAAGGTATAACACATAACAAAAAATCACAAAGAAAATTTAAGCACTCTATAACAGATAGATATAGGATAACATACGAGTACAAATGGGATACACTATAGATACTAGAGATGAACCAAAAGGCTAACTAAGGGAATCCTAAGACACATGTTAGGGAGTGTCATCACATAGATCTCTCTCTTGAGTTACCCTAGTAGTCTTTCTAGGCCCCAAGCCCCAGGTGGAACTCATGTGAAACTGACAACCTTTCATGAGGACAAGGTGCCAATTTTTTTTATCAGTTCCACACAGGCCATTGAGCCTTCTCCAACCCATCCGTGATCCATATAGTATTTCTCATGGAAATGGGTGTGGTATCATTTATCTTATTTAATGTGTAAACCAACCTAGTTCAATTTAATTATGTTTTCACTGGATTAAAACTCTACAATGGGTTACCTTGGATTGATCAATTTGGGTCTCAACCCCCATTGCAAGCCACTCTCCTAGAAATGCTCATAGAAAACCCTCCCCTATGATTTATAGTGAAAATAAGAGCTTAACAATCAAATAATTGCCAAGAATATATCACTAATACATCAAAACCAAAGATGTCACAAGGGTGAAGTTTGGAGCATAAACACTCAAAATCATAAATAAGATCCATGTGCACCATCATCAAAACTGAAATCATATACCCTTCATGCTAGAGATCTCATAGGAACCTCTTTAGGTTCTAAATCATAGCCATAATATAGATACAACATAACTCTGAATACATATATCCTCTTTTGGATCCATTTCATTAATTAACATAGTTCACTCATCGTCAATTAGACATAATCCAGCTATAAATTATCCAAGATCAGAAATAAACCCTCATGTGACCTCAATCATGCATCAGGTTCAAACTAATATATCATAATGAAGCTTACTAAACCCATATGAGATCAATGACCATGGAGACCATGACGTTTAAACTTATAAGCAACTCCAAAACTCAAAAGACTAAAATACTCATCATACGAAAGGCATAGCCACCGAAAATACAAACTTACAGATGATGGCAACACATCACAACAATTCCCCAAGCCTCTGGTAACCAATGACTTGACTCCCAATACTAGCTTTCAAGACAAAAATGCTAAAGACATCTTAATCAACAAATATGAACAAGCAATGTCACATGAGAAAACTACCTAATCATGACACTGTAAAAAAAACATACAAGCACAATTAACATTGACATAAGTGATTTTTAATCCACACATTTTTATAGTCTTACAACATATATTTATATACCTAATTTTAACTAAAAGGGTAATGGAATACACATTTTATATTAACAAAACATTACTATCTTATCACAAGGAATTATATAAATTTTACATTTCGTTGAAATTGTTTTAGTTTAATAAGGGCTATCTAAATGAATACTATTGAATTGAACTTGACTCAAATTTAGGAGGTTTAGTCTTTCAGGTGTTACATATTCAATGTTCTTTAGTCTTCTAAAAAAATTGTTCCTAATATGACTATGTCAATCAAATTAACAATTGTATATTGTACTTATGCTAGCAAACTTATGCAATAACCCCCTAAATCTAAATTAAACTAAAAGTAGATGCTTAAAAACATCATTCTCAAATTTTCTTTTACGTAAACTTAAATTAATTTATTTAATGCCTCAAGAGAAAAACTTATTAGCTATATTAAGCATCAATACATTTCTAAATTGATATTATTATTATTATTTTATATAGTCTACTTATAATTCTCTCTAAACAACTTTAATTAAATCGTACAAATTCTTTTTAAAGATAAACTAGTAATCTATTAATAATAAATCTATATACATATATATTTAAAAAACAAGAAAATTAAATGCAAAATTTGTTTAAACACTGAACAATATATTCTATCTAACTAGCTAAGACAACATGTAAATTGGGCTATATCTACCCACTACTTAATCTACCCATGCCTCCACAATACAATTGCATACATGAGATAAAATAATGCCTAAGATTCATAAATTCGCTAAGGGAGGTAATAGTGATGGTGCTAAGAAAGGAGGGAGGGACTGATGCATAAAGTGAATGGGTCGTGCTGAAAGATAAGACCAACTTCGAAGTTTAGTAACATTGATATTTGGAATAACAAATTTGTTGGTGTAATTAAATATTCTTAATTACACTTTACTTAAGTTTACTTAGGATAATGCATTACATAGTAGTTTGTCATTGAGACACCTAGGAGTTTGCACTTTATTTTAGCACATGGTGTAGGAGAATTTCCACTTTAGGTGTGAGATCCACCTTTAGTGCTCTTATCACATTATCATCCTCTCATTATTTCACATGTTGCACATACTTTATTATACAATGGAGGATGACATAATTTGGACATAATTTTGTTCCAGGTCAAAATTAGAGCTTGTGGGTACAAGTTAAATACTGGCATCATATTGACGATATCTAAAAACCCCAAAATTAAATTTTGTTCCAAATCGAGCACCTGAGGCCAAATCTAGAGCCATTTGAATTTTGGAAGTGTGATGACGGTGATTTAGAAAAAATAATTTTAGAGGCGATTTTCAAACAACGATATCTCAGTCATCTGAACTCCTTTTTTTGAGCAATTTTTTTTTGTTTTGGGGTAGAATTTCACGATCTACACAATGGTGTAGGTGGATTTTGATCTCTATTCATGATATTTTTTGAAAATAAAAAATCCTGATTTTTTGCAACTTCAGAGGCTTCATTCGAGCTCATATGGACACATTTTTAGGTGCTTTTTTTTTTTTTGAAAATGCATGATTTTTTGTCTACTTTCAATATCTGATACCAGCTTAGAAATTTTTTAGTGGACACAATACTTTCAACATTTGATCTATTTTGGCCTATTTTGGCACTTGTAATTAATCAGATCCTTGAGAGATCTCGTGTCTTATTTTATTGAGTCTGTTATAGCTTCATATTTGTTGTTATAATCACCAAAATAATAAGTCCACTTTGGTCCATTTTCGCAAGTGGTAGTTGTACACACAATATATATAAAGTGTCAAAATCATCTTTTTTTTCTTTTTTCTTTTCTTTTTTTTTTGTTAGGGGGGTGGGGGGGGGGGGGGGGGGGGGGGGCATTCTTTGATTGAGTGAATTTGGATGGAGTGTCTTGCGTAGTTGGGTCTCTTTCTCTCTAGTTTTCTTTCAGTTTTTCATTATGGGTTCTTATGGATTTCCATCATTTACTCCACATAACTATGCTGGATGGAAAGAAAATGTGTGGATAGAAAGTTAATGGTGAAAGGTTTAAATTATTATGTGGATGGAACAATTAAATCACCTTTTGGTCCTAATGTGGATTTTAATGGATTAAATGATTGGAGAAATACAAACTCTAAGGCTTTAGGAATTATAAGAACATGTGTTACTCAAGATCTCATGTTTCACATTTCCTCCTTGGACAATGTCAAGGAAGCTTGAGATAAACTTCAATATTCATATGGTAAAGTGGATGAGATTAAGGGATTCACAATTCAAGCAAATCTTCTCAAATTGGATCCTAAGAACTTTGATACAATTTAAGATTTCATCAATAAAGCCAATGAGTTGAGAGCACAACTTAAGGATTGTGGTATTATCATCAAGGATTCACAATTGATTCATCATATGATGGACAATCTTCCTTCAAAATATGCAGCCTTTGTTTCAAGTTATAATACTCACAAGTTGACCATGGGAAGTTCCTTCTCTACACCTTCATTTGAGTCATTTGGAGAAATGTTGATGTTGGAACAATCCAAAATAAGTATGGGGATTCTCAAATATTTAAATTCTAAGGCATTGGTGGCTAATCATGGGAACCAAGGAGGCAAAGGTTCATACCGTGTGTGTGAAAATTGTACCTGATCTGTAGACACAACACTTCAGTAAAACATTAGAGGTTAGCTATAATCAAATCGTGCAAAATTGAAATCTAATCTAACCAAGTGATTTACTGCCTTCTAATAGGTGCGAGATTGATGTTTTTAGATTGTAATCGAGACCAGTGACCTAGATGACACCTAAATGAAGGATTTGAATGCAATTGATCTAGATATGAAATTGAATGCAAAGTAATCTATTTTTTTTTGGATTTTAGATGCAATGAGAATGATAAAACCTTGATATGAAATCTAATCTATATGAAATTGATCTGCTAAAATGATATGAAAAAGAATCTAAATGAATGTAAAAAAAACAAATTGATCTCACAATAGCCTTGATTCGCAATAAGCTTTGATTCTCCAAATTGCAATTCTCTAGTGTGATTGTGCAATTCGTAGATGACTTTGACAAAGTAAGCTTGCAAAATTATGAGATGCTGTGGATTTGAGAGATAAATTATGAAGAGCCGAGCCTTGTTTTTATAGAAATCCAGGGCTTTGGAGGTGCATGGATAAAAGCCATAAATCACTCAAATAAACTCAACTTGATTTTTGAGTTATTTTTAAATAAAGATAATTTAATTCACAAAAACATGCAAACCATGCAAAAATAACTTTTTAACTCAAATTAGAAGTTTAGATCAATTTTAAAACTCAAAAATGATGTTGAGTTCCAAAAAGTCAATAACTTGCATTGATTTTCTGATTTGGAGTTTAACTGCTTTTTGATTGTGCACATGGATAATTATGAATTAATAAATAAATAAAGTGATTTATTCTCAACTTAACTGATTTTTGAAAATAAATAATTGATTTATGGGTTAATCAATTATTTAATCAAACTTTTATTCCAAAAATAATATTATTAAATATGACAACTTGCTTTAATTAATTAAATAAGAATTTAATCAATTAATGATAGGAATTTTGATTTATTGTCAAAATTAAATAATATGATTTAGGAATAAATAAAATTAACTTCAATTAAATAATTAAGTGGCAGAATTAAATCTAATTAATTAAATATGCAAAATATTCAATTAATCAAATTTAGGATAAATTAGATTTATCGCCAAATAATCATTAAATCAAAGATAATTATGATGATTAGGAATATTACTAGGAATATTCCCCGATGCAGAATTTAAGATAATCAATTATGATTCGATGATGTTTAGATGTGCCTTAGATTAGGACTTCGATGTTGATTTCATTCGATTTGTAGATGTAGGAGGTTAATGAACATATAGCCCATTTTTGGGGTATTACATTTTGCCCCTCTTTGAATTACTGTGCGAAGCGTAGTGGTTCAAAGACAGTCTGTGTTTGATAGAGATATGAAACTGATTCAAAATTGATAATTGATATGAGACAGAAGCTGATTGAAATATTTGATATGAAGATGATAGGTCCTGAATGACCAAAGATAATGTTCACTATAGAAGCGATGAATTGATGATTGCAAAAAATAGTGTCAAAATGCCTGATTCTGAACCTTATGATTGCGAAGAAGTGAGTGGCCGGTTCTAGACTCGATTATCTTAGCAGAACTAGCAGGTATCACATCCGAACCCTTCAGTTGCCGAAGTACCAAGGAAATAACATTGATGAATCAATGGTTGCAAAAATTGATACAGTTTACAAGATTAGGAGAATACCAGATTGATATGGATCTTGATGAATCTGATATGCCCCAAGTGATGATAGATTTGCCCCGAGCGATGAGGTTTTTTTATGAATCAGTAACTAGACGTGGTTGTTGTCTTGATTACTGAGAAAGATATGATTTCCATAAAGATATGATTTCAAATTTGATTACAGACTTTGAATGATGTGCAATACCATGCCCCCATTGGGATTAAAATTGAAATCTGACAAGAAAAGTCAATGTTGATATTTAAGAAGCATGTTAATTGATTTGAGAAGTGGCTAAACACGTTCAAGAATGCATTCTGCATCATTGGAAGGTCCCAAAAGACCAAGTTTGACTAGGTGAAACCATGAGTTGACCATAGTTGACCAAGTTGAAATTTTGATAGTTTGATGCAAGATAATCAGTTAAGTTGAATACTGGATTTCTGTGATGATCGAAGGTTGAATATGCAAGCAGTAGACCATCCTGGGCCCAAAAATTTTAAATCATGATTTTGACATATTAAACGATCTCAGATTTGAATTTTGATCCCGAAAAAGGATTCTACTTGCTGTTTCATTGGAGGAACCTTCGTGTGAGATTTAGCTCTTGTTAGATTTGAAGATGCGAGTGGAGAATTGTTTAAGCATTGAAGTTCGTTTAGCCATTGTGAGATCATGCAACATGCAAAATGCAAAGAGACATGCAAAATGAAATGCAACCTAAGACCTAGGACCTAGTCACTGATCATTTGTCGATTTGTTATCATCATTGAACTTTTAGGTAATCGAATAAATCAATACAATGCCCACTAGCTATGAAACCATGGACATATGAATATCGATTTGTAACGCTCAAGAACCAATACAACACCCACTGGTCCAAAACAACCATGGACATATGAATATTGGTTTTGTTTTCGAAATGTCAGACTAGATATAAGCACCAAGACACAAGCGCCAGGATGACTTGAATATCATGTCCATTTTGATATAGCAATTTGTATAAGCATCAAAACATGAACGTCGTGATGACCTGAATATGCCTTGCATGACAAACACATCAAACAGCCAAGAGATCATTCTAAATCCAATGTGAATTACCCGTAGTGACCCTTTATTGTTCACATCCTTAGGTAAGATTGTGTTTCACAGTAGGAGAAAGAACTCACTCAAAAAGACAATAGTTAGATCAATACTTCTTTGAATCATCCGGGTATCAATGGTCGAGGTACACATGGCCATCCAATTTGAGATAGAGGCTCTTACAGTCGGACACCATTTCAATCCATAATTTTCAAAGTTGTTAGATTTTCACATACAAGTAGAAGACAAAGAAAAGATTATGCCCCCAGTCATCACTCTCTAAATCCTATAAAGGACATCATCGAAGAGCTCGAAGGGACACAATATGCAAAAAAAAATAAAAAAAATCTCAATGCGAATCAGTAAGCATACAAGGAGATAAAAGCATGTAAAAAGAATAGATTGTTTTCAGTTTGATGTTTGATTGCATTGTTGTAGATGCAAAATCCTTTCTGGAGACAAGACAGACTTGACTGACTCAAATGAAGCTTCAAAGGACTCTGACTGGATATGAGACATCTAAGATATACTAGAGGCCATAGGATATGACATTGATTACCCCCAAGTTTGAACATTGATAGGATACCGACGCTTGAATTGTTTGGTGTACAGAACAACTTATTGAAAACTGAAAATGTAGAACAAACTGGGAGATATGCACAAACTAAAGCAAGACTGAAAGCTGGGAAAGACCAAGATTGTGCTGATAGATGTAGCATTTTGAAACAAGTGGCGCCTGTTTGCTGGGTTTTCACCATCTTCGTAGAGATTCTAGTTTTGCTACCAAGGCGCCTGTTTCCAGGTTTTCACCAAGGCACTTTTTTTTTTTTTTTTTTTTTTCAATTTTTTTTGTACTTTTGATATTTTTTGATTTTTTTCTAGACATTTTACCATAGACTGAATGCCTTAGGCATAGAATTTCTTTAGATGGAGAATGTTGATTGGTTCTCAGAGCTGTTCTCCTTTAGTCGTTGAGAGTTGATAGGCACCAGAGCCAAAAGTAGTAGTGATTACAAAGGGACCCAGCCAATTGGGTTCAAACTTCCCCTTGCATTCTCGATGTGATTGATTTTTAGGATTCTCTCTCAAAACTAGATCGCCAACCTGAAATTCTCTGTGTCTGACTTTCTTGTTGTAGCCTCTAGACATTCTCTTATGATATACTCTGAGATGATCATACGCTGCTTGTCTGCGCTCATCTAGTAGTTCAAGTTCTTGCAACCTAGACACTCTATAGTCATCATCAGTTACTAGACCATGCATTCTAATTATTAGTGATGGGATTTCAACCTCAATAGGTAGTACCGCTTCAGACCCATAAACTAAAGTGAAAGGTGTAGCCCCAATAGGTATTCTAATACTTGTTCTGATACTGGTTCTGATACTTGTTCTGATACTTGTTCTGATACTAGTTCTGACACTTGTTTTGATACTTATTCTGATACTTATTTTGATACGGTGAGCGCCAAAAATGTGTGTGTGAAAATTGTACTTGATCTGTAGACACAACACTTCAGTAAAACATTAGAGGTTAGCTATAATCAAATCGTGCAAAATTGAAATCTAATCTAACCAAGCGATTTACTGCCTTCTAATAGGTGCGAGATTGATGTTCTCATATTGTAATCGAGATCAATGACCTAGACGACACCTAAATGAAGGATTTGAATGCAATTGATCTAGATATGAAATTGAATGCAAAGTAATCTATTTTTTTTTGGATTTTAGATGCAATAAGAATGATAAAAACTTGATATGAAATCTAATCTATATGAAATTGATCTGCTAAAATGATATGAAAAAGAATCTAAATGAATGTAAAAAAAACAAATTGATCTCACAATAGCCTTGATTCGCAATACGCTTTGATTCTCCAAATTGCAATTCTCCAGCGTGATTGTGCAATTCGTAGATGACTTTGACAAAGTAAGCTTGCAAAATTATGAGATGCTGTGGATTTGAGAGATAAATTATGAAGAGCTGAGCCTTGTTTTTATAGAAATCCAGAGCTTTGGAGGTGCATGGATAAAAGCCATAAATCACTCAAATAAACTCAACTTGATTTTTGAGTTATTTTTAAATAAAGATAATTTAATTCACAAAAACATGCAAATCATGCAAAAATAATTTTTTAACTCAAATTAGAAGTTTAGATCAATTTTAAAACTCAAAAATGATGTTGAGTTCCAAAAAGTCAATAACTTGCATTGATTTTTTGATTTGGAGTTTAACTACTCTTTGATTGTGCACATGGATAATTATGAATTAATAAATAAATAAAGTGATTTATTCTCAACTTAACTGATTTTTGAAAATAAATAATTGATTTACGGGTTAATCAATTATTTAATCAAACTTTTATTCCAAAAATACTATTATTAAATATGACAACTTGCTTTAATTAATTAAATAAGAATTTAATCAATTAATGATAGAAATTTTGATTTATTGTCAAAATTAAATAATACGATTTAGGAATAAATAGAATTAACTTCAATTAAATAATTAAGTGGCAGAATTAAATCTAATTAATTAAATATGCAAAATATTCAATTAATCAAATTTTAGGATAAATTAGATTTATCACCAAATAATCATTAAATCAAAGATAATTATGATGATTAGGAATATTACTAAGAATATTCCCCGATGCAAAATTTAAGATAATCAATTATGATTCGATGATGTTTAGATGTGCCTTAGATTAGGACTTCGATGTTGATTTCGTTCGATTTGTAGATGTAGGAGGTTAATGAACATATGGCCCATTTTTGGGGTATTACACATACAAGAATAAGAACAAGTGGCAACACAAGACACAATAAGAGAAAGATAAATCCAAATCCTCACCCCATGGCAACAATAAGGGGAAATCAAACAAGAAGGAGTTTCTCACTTGTGCATATTGTAAGAAGAATGGATAAGAATCAAATAAGTCTACCATAAAAAATGACTACTTCATCCTCTTTTTCACATTCAGATTTTGATGAAGGAAAGGATCACAAAAAGGATAAGGGAAAAGGTCAAGCCTTAATTTCTACCCCAAGTCACAATTTAGGGAGACAACTTATAGATTTAGGGGCTTCTCATCATATGGAATCTTCACAGTCTATGTATTCTTCATTTGATACTTGTCATGCACCACCTATTTTGATGGGCAATCACACTTACATGAATGTTATTGGGAAATGAAGTATTGATGTTGGGGAGGGACACATCAATGATATGTTGTATTTTACATACTTGACCAATTGACGCAAGGGAGGATGTGGAGAGGGGCCAAAGGCACTCCCTAACTAGATCTGCCTTGCAGAACAAAATGCAAAAGCAACAACACACAACAATGAGAGAGAGAATGCAAATACTTTCATATATTTACTTCAATTTGATTCTTACATGCCAGGATGTAAGGCCTTCCCAGTTTAGGCCAGATATTACAAACAAGTACAAAAATCCTCTAACATGCGAGGATCTAAAAACAATCTTTTCTTTTATCTTCTATATTCTATCTAAAAACTTTCTCTTCTAACCAAACAACTATATTTATACAAGAGGCTACTGAATCAAGTTAGCCTTCAGATCCACCATCAACGGAAGGAATGACTAGATCTAGGTCCACACACTTCCAAATGATAGATACCATCATTAAATATGTGATCTAAATTAAATGCACAAGTCAGCCTCAACAGAAATAAAAAAATAGACAACTCAATAAGCAAGGAAACTGAGTGCCAAACAAGCATCACCGAGCGCTAGGAAAATTCATCAAGCGCCAAAGAGATAACCGACCAACATCGGTAAATAAAGGGAACCGAGCAACACCGAACCAACTTGGTCAAAGACGAAACTGAGCAAAGCATAAAACTTCAAACATGTTTTTGGTGACACAGGATTGCCAATGACCCGAGATGCTCCTGCATCAGACACCTGGGGTTATTTGAAATGATTCTTCGAATCATGAAATAGGTACGATCCGAGCTGCATCCAACTCAGATTGTGAAATCCAAGAACTGTCTTCAATTGGTCTATTCTTCCACTTTACCAGATATTCCATATACTATTTTCCTCTTATACTTCTGTAAATTCTTCACTCCAAAATCTTTTCAACTTCTTCCATCTATTTCTTAGAAT